>JAOVYX010020038.1:0-17582 GCA_035668315.1 Drosera spatulata
AACGTGCTATGGCAGGTGACAGCGCTATAGTACGAGACATCCTATCTATGGCAGTACCCGGGGTCTACTGAGCGTATGTTGCTCACGGGTTTTCTTGTTTCTTTCTTGATTGTCTATCGTGCAGGTTAAGGTGAGGAAGACGGGACTTCGGAGTGACTGCTTGACGGGAACCTCTCTGTATTATATGTAATATATGGAATGTGTATTGTATTTGAGTGATGACTGTAATAACTGTCTTTCTAGTGTTCTGTACTGTAAACCCTATTAATAACTTGCCTTGCTATGGATTTAAATCTGTAGCGGCAGTAACGTCACGAAATTAATACTAATAAATTATCGTGGCGTTACAATTGGTCTAGAACCTACAAAACTTCTAAACATTTTATTGATTTTTATCAAAACTCCATGAAAGATAAAGGTAAAGCACCAGGAACGAACTTCACTGAAGAACAGAATCAACTGATTCCACCACCTGAAAATATTATAGATTCACCTGAGTGTTTCAATTCTAAAGCAGATGAAAAATATAACGAAAAAAGTGAATATGAATCTCTTGAATGGTGGAAATATGTTTGTAATTTTTCTTAAAGTTGTATTGTTTATGTATTTTTCTTTTCAAAGTAATAAACTTTGTATTAATAAAGGGTTTTATTTACAGAATTGTCATGGAAGATGTGTGCATTGTTGATAGTGCAACGACTCACACAATACTTTAAAGTAAGAAATATTTTTCAAATTTGAAGATGGATGAATCAAATGTTAATATAATCTCTAGTACTTCAAGGATCATTGATGACTTTGGAAGTGCTAATTTCTCACTATCAAATGGTACGCAAATCCATGTCAAACATGCTTTATACTCCTCAAAATCCAAAAGAAATCTTTTAAGTTTCAAGGATATTTTTTTTAATGGTTTTCATTTAGAAAGTGCAACTAAAGATGAAAAGCAATATCTTTATATCACCTCTTTCATTTCTGACAACGCACAAATCATTGAAAAACTTATAGCTTTTTCATCTGGATTATATTTTGTCAAAATTAAGACTATTGAGTCCTATAATGTTATGGATTCAAAGTCTATTGATTCTAACACAGTTTTGTTATGACATGAGCGAATTGGTCTTCCAGATACTACAATGATGCGTCCTATCATTGAAAATACCAATGAGCATTTTCTTAAGAATCAAAAAGATATTTTGAAAAATAACAGTCACACTTCCATTACTTATTCACAGGATAAGTTGATCACCAGACCTTTTCCATCAAAAGTTCCTTCTGAGTTGTCTTTATTTCTTGAAAGGATTCAAGAAGATATTTATGGTTCAATTCATCCACCATCTGATCCATTTAAATATTTCATGGTTTTGATTGATGCTTCTATAAAATGGTCTCATGTATGTCTTTTATCTACTTGTAATGTTGCCTTTGTCAAGCTTCTTACTCAAATTATTAAATTACGAGCACATTTTTCAGATAACCCCTTCAAGTCTATTCGTCTTGATAATGTCGGAGAATTTACTTCAAAGGCATTTGATGAATATTGCATGTCAATAGGTATCTCAATAGAACATCTTGTTCCTCATGTCCACACACAAAATGGTTTAGCCGAATCATTGAGAAAAAGAATCCAATTAATTGTTAGACCTCTACTCATGAAGTGTAAGTTACCTATCTCTACTTGGGGGCATGCGATATTACATGTTGCAAGTCTCATCCTCATTAGACCAACTGCTTATCATAAGTTCTCACCATTACATCTTGTTAAAGGTCAAGAGCCAAATATTTCTCATCTAAAAGTTTTTGGATGTGCTGTATATATGTTCTTATTGCACTACCACAACGTACTAAGATGGGTCTATAAAGAAAACTTGAAATTTATGTGGGTTTCGATACACCTTCAATTGTAAGATATCTTGAACCTCTTATTGAAGATCTTTTTACAGCACGTTTTGCAGATTATCATTTTGATGAAACTTTATTTCCTATTTTGGGTAAAAATAATGTTTTATCTAAATAAAAGTCAGAATTTACTTGGGAGTCAATGGGGTTGCATGGATTAGATATGAGCACAAATCAATGTGAAAATGAGATAAAAAGAATTATTCACTTACAAGGCATTGCAAATCAAATACCTGATGCATTTAATGATGCAAGTAAAGTTGTAAAGTCGCATATACTTGCAGTAAATGCGCCATCAAGAATAGACATACCTCAGGAGAAAGATGTTAGCAGAGACCTTGCTAAAGCTCATTTTCTTGATGATAAGCCACGCTTGAAGTGTGGAAGACCACCAGGTGCAAAAGACACTATACCACGAAAAAGAAAAAGTGGTAAAAATATTATCTCGAATGTCCCAGAAGAGACAAAAATCTCCTGAAGAGGATAATGTCATTAATGAGATTTTTCAGCTTGAAAATCAAGAGATCTCGATCAATTATGTGTATACAAATCAAGTATGGGATCGAGAAGATGTCATTGTTAATGACATATTTTTGTATATGCTATTGCATCAGAAATTGATATGTCTCATGAACCCAAAAGTGTTCAAGAATCTAAATAAAGGAAGGATTAGTCAAAATGAAAAGATACAATCCATATTGAATTGCAATCTTTATTTAAAAAAAAAAAGTGTTTTGACCTGTAGTTCCAACACCAAATGGCATCACTCCTGTTGGAAATAAATGGGTTTTTGTTAGAAAACGAAATGAAAAGAATGAGATCGTGAGATATAAGACTATATTAGTAGCCCAAGGATTTTTACAAATACCTGGTACAGATTATGAGGAAACATATTCTCCAGTAATGGATGAAATTACTTTTTGTTTTCTCATTGGTTTATCAACCATGGAAAATCTTGAAACCAGGCTCATGGATGTTGTGACGGTATATTTATATAGATCTCTTGATAAGGATATCTATATGAGAATCCCTGAAGGATTCAATATGCCAAAGACACAGAAATTCAATCAGTTAAAGTACAACGGTCGTTGTATGGTTTAAAACAATCTGATCATATATGGTACAATCGACTTAGTGAGTATCTGATTAAATTGAGATATAAGAATAATGATGTATGTCCATCTGTCTTTATAAAGAAATCATAATCTGGCTTTACTATCATTGCTGTGGATGTGGACGATCTCAATCTTGTAGGTACTGCACAAGATCTCGCAAATGCAGCATCACTCTTGAAGAGTGAATTTGAAATGAAAGATTTTATCAGGATCAAATTTTATCTAAATATACAAGTTGAACATTTATCAAGTGGAATTTTTATTCATCAGTCACTATATACTGAGAAGGTTCTTTCTCGATTTTATATGGATAAAGCTCATCCCTTGACATCTTCAATGATTGTCAGATCATTAGGCATCAAGAAAGATGAGTTTCGACCTCAAGAAGAGGAAAAAGACATTTTAGGACCTGAAGTTCCTTATTTAAGTGCAATTGATGCGCTTATATATCTTGCTAATTGCACAAGGTCAGATATTGCTTTACGGTTAATTTGTTAGTAAGGCACAGTTTAGCTCCGACAAGAAGATACTGGAATGGAGTCAAGCATGTTATACGATATCTTCGTGAAAGCGTTTGTATGGACTATTATATTCGAGAGGAGCGAAATCCACCATGGTTGGATATGCTGATGCCGGGTACTTGTCAGATCCACACAAAACAAGATCACAAACCGGTTATGTATTTATATTTGTAGATACTGTAATATTATGGAGATCAGTGAAACAGACTTTTACAACAACGTTCTCCAATCATTCAGAGCTCATTGCTATGCATGAGACTAGCCGAGAATGTGTGTCATTAAGATCTGTGATACAGCATATACAGGAGTCATGTGGGGTACCTTCAGTTTGTGAAAAACCTACAATCTTATATGAAGACAATGCAACTTATGTTGCATAATTCAGAGGAGACTACATCAAAGGCGATAGGACAAAGCATATATTGCCAAAATTTTTCTGGTCACATGATCTTCAGAAGGATGGGGTCATCGATATTCGACAAATCCGCTCAAGTGATAACTTGACAGATTTATTTACAAAAGCATTATCGGGATCAACTTTTATGAAGCTCAGACACAAAATATGGATGAGAAGGCTTAATAATCTTTTTGAACAAAATTTCAATGTTTAAGGGAATTTTGTTTAAGGGGAAGATTGTACTTTTTTTCTTTCGTCCAGATTTTTATCCCACTGGGTTTTTTCTGACAAAGTTTTAATGAGGCAATCTTGATAGGTGATAAATACATCAAGGGGAATATTATAATTAGCTAATTAAAACTATCCTTTGGAAGTGATGTATTTTTACACCTAAGTCTAAATATTTTTTTTTAGATCTCATCTATTTTTGAGGCTATTAAATGGATTTATCTAATTAACTATTAATTAGACCTAATCACTTTGATTATGTGACAAAATTAGGTGTTAATTAATTATCTTAAGTCCTATAAATAGAACTATGTTATGTACACATTTTAAAAAGAAAAAAATCTCTCTTTCTTCTTCTAATTTCTCTCTAAAATATTTTATTATTTTATTGATTTCAATTATTATTTTTCAAAGAAATTAACCTGATGCAAACCTTCGGGTTATAACGAGCCTCAGAGTTTTCTTTTTCCCCCCTGCCAAACACCAAATTCTCAACGGTGATGTTGATGTGGAAAGGCATGAACAGAGCGGGGAAGGAGTTGAGACGCTCAAACAATAACTTGAATAGGGGAGTTTGTAATTGAGATCCTTCAAATTTAGTTGATAATTTTATTCACCATTGCGTCCCACTTTTATCATTTGAACTCCAAATCAGGAGATTGCAGAAGGAAAAAAAAAAAACTGAAAAATAATATCCGTTCTAGATGCTCTTAGAACATAAATTGTCAAAAAAGAATCTTATTTACTCCGAAAATGGGTATTTGAAATTTAATCATGAGACTGTAGATGAACAATACAAAGCCACCGAAAATGTCAGTATGAATTTGTGAAAACAAATTAGTGAAAAGAACCCAAGAGAACCGTCTGTCTACAGTCTTGTCCTCCATATTGCTAGTAAAATTTGGCAGCAGCAATTCATCAGAAAACTTTAGATTTATTTCTTGTAGCAGAAGCAGCAACATGATCCATCCTCTGGGGCACTAAATATGGTGCTGCCAAGCCCATAATCTCTTCATCTAATCCAAATAAACTAAATAAACATTTAATCGGTATAGATTTATCGAGATAAACTTAAACTTGTTACCTAAGGTTTTCTTTCACGTTTTCAAAGTCATTGCCTAAATAATTGGGCTCCGATAACCAGATATTGTCTTTGCTTAGATCTAAACCATTGACTTGTGTCCTTGATCTTGATACAAAAGGGAACCTTGAACTTAGAAATATATTGGAACTCACAGCCAAATTGGGACATTGAGTTTGTTGCACCATCCTCGGGAAAATGATAAGTACCGTATATAGCTAGGCTCAATGTGGAATCAAGCAATAGGCAAAATACTTGAAAATGCGGATTTTAAGTTGATTATCCCAATAATCTATCATGTCGAGACAGGACGAAAGTAGTCGACAGCTTTCTTTAAAATGACTTAATATCCCGATGTTCGATCCTCCAATCATACGTTTGAGTCGTTTTCGCAGACATAAGCGAAACTTAAGACGTGTTACATGAATACGAGTATACGACGGATGAGTTTAAAGTTTGAGTTGCAACATTAGCAGCAAATAACAAGAGAGAGTGAGTGGGTGCAACTGTTATGGGAGATTATGAAACAAAGAAGACAAGCATATGAGAGTACCAGTTTTTGAAGTTCAGTTCAGCTTTTGAAGTTTCTGTAGACAACAGTACCAGTTTGTTGATACTGAGCCGGTTCATTTCCAGGACTTTAAATTTCAACTGTGAGAATAAATTTCAAGAGATATAAAATCTGTAGGTTGAATGATTTCTCAACAAAACTTTCTGTGCACATCATTTAAGTTTGATGCCATATAACATTCATAATGGATACATGTATCATCATCTAACAACATATGATTGGAGACGTTGATGTTTACAAGATTTGCATTCTGAAACTCAAAACAGAATGCTTAGATCAATTTGACTATAAGTCAGACTGATCATTATGATGCGTCATATATTGTGTGTAAGGTATTCACATCGAACTTATGGTTATGACACCCACATTAGCAAAAGCCTCAGCTCAAAAACTATATATGTACAGTATTCGATATGCAATATATCTAAGAAAGGCAATGAAAAATAAAAAAAATTAATATTCTTAGATCTATCATTCATGCACAAGTATGAGCCCCCCATTCCATGGGCCAATTTGTCCACTGTAGCACCACCTTCACCACTTGGAATGTACAGTATTTTTCCTTGCCCACAGTTTGGGTCCCTCTTAACTTTGAACGCATTCATTTCTCTATGCAGGAAGAAAAAGAAGTTCCAAAATGTACACCACCAAGAAGAAGGGTCTTCTTATAACGAAAAATGTTCACTTTATAAGATTTTTTCATGTCATATGATGACACAAATTAATCATAGTTTACGTTCTTATTTTTCCGACCATCGAATACCATTTGATATGACCTTCTTAAGTGATATAGAACCATTTGATATGATACATTCTAATAAACGATATTATCTTATCTGATGAAAACATCTTATTATATTATAGAATCAGTATGTCCCTCGACTATCTAATACGTAAGCCAAGGACCAAGTCTCTTCTCCCTCACCACTCTTTATTCCCTCTAGACCCAAGTGAAGAGCCTCTCTCTATACCTCTTTACTCTTTCACAAGATCCAAGTGCCTCTACCTCTCAATTAGAAACACCTATACTTCACCATAGGTGGATAATACCTTGCTTTGCTTAAAGCTTAGCTTAGCTTTTTCAGCTACACATATAGCCCTCTTATATTGAAAAAATTCTCTCATGTTTTGAATGGCTATACCAGGAGGAAGTTGCTGCAAATGTGGATTACAAGTTGCTCTTGTTCTGCTCTGCCTCTTCTCCCTCACTTTTCTCACATCCAATTCAGGTGAGTTTCAGAATCAACACAATGTTCATTTTTCCTTCTTCTCCATTCTTCCATCGAGAAGCGATACAGGTCATTGAGGAATTCTGCCTGTTTCGCCCCTCCTCGGGTGATTAGAGGATTCATGACCTGGATTGTGTAGATCACCATGTTGTTTGCAATGCTTGCATCCCTATGTTTGATACTTCGATGTATGCTATATCTGTTGAAAGTTTCCATTTGGTTTTTGATGAGTAAGTTTGTAACCGCGTGAGTAACTTTAATTGGTTAGCGGATCTTGAAAACGTTATTCAGACCATGTCCATGATGAAAGCATCTGGATCAGTGTTGTTGTATCTACTCCCGACCACGGTTCCATTTTAAACCGGAATCGAACCTTCGGTTCAAAAATCGAAACTGTCGTGGAATCGGAACCGTTAGAAAGCGGAACTGAACCGCTAAATGTTGGTTCAGTTTAGGTTCCACAAAAACGTAAACCAGAATCGAAATTGTCGATTCGATTCGATTCCAAACCATCTATTTTTTCCTTAGAACGTCGGAGTATTTTCTCTTAATATTTTAATCTATCTAATTCCTATCTCATGATTCATTCTTTATTATGTCTATTTAGTTGAAACATCTTATATCTTCATTCGCTCATTTTTCATTCATATTGAGTCACATTTTAAGATGAATATTAAACATAAATTTTTAATAAGAATATATATGTTTTGTTATTTTCACCTTATATCATGTTTTAGTTATGTTTTTCTTTTTAATAAGAAGTTATGGTTTGCATATTACGAACAAAATTTATATAAAAACTTAAAAAAACCGTGACTAACTTAAATTGGTACCAAACCCAACATCAAAACCAGAATCGTCGATTTCAGAACTGGAAACGAACCGATTTAAAAGGTTTCGGTTTTGGTTTATCCTTCTGCTAAATCGAAAACCGTCGGTATTAAAACCGAAACCAACAATTCTGAAATCGTGGTCAGGTGTAGTTGTATCTTAAAATTGTTTCCCCTGTTTTGAGCTGAACTGATCATATTGAAGGGGTAAATTTGGAAATACATTTGTTTCTCAGATTATAAGAAATTTTTTTCTGTGGATATAGTTGAGCAATGCAAGGAATTGAAAGCAGAGAAGAGGATATATCAGGAAACTGTTGTTGTTCATGTAGACAAACAATCCTTGTCAATTTTCCCTTTTAAGTTGATCATTAATGCTCAAAAAAGGTGCCAAACCCCAAAAGTGGAGTCTTAAGCTAAATCAGTTCTCTAGCTTTTTCCATGTTTAGATGAATTAATTGCCAAAAGGTTCAACTTTTATTGTGGATTATTGATAGTTCAGTGCAGAGTGAACCTTTTGTTAGTCTATTTTGTACAAGCTAAGATTTCTTTTAGTTGGAACACATGAAGTGCAAAAAGATAGAATGGATTAGCATGAACATGAGACACTTCATGACATCTCTATCCCTATGATTCGCACCACAAGATCTTAGTATCAATGATAGTTCAACTCATTCGAAAATTTTATAATATGATCAGAAATAAGTAACATTTATTTCTTTATAATACAGATTCATCTAAAAACATGTATTTATGTATCTCGTTCTTACTAGTATCCGAGTCTGGTAGTGACAGCTATTGAACGGAGAACAGCCAGACATGAGTGGTTAATGCCACAAAGGCTAGCTTGAGGACTGTCAGTTCTTTTTTAAAAGTGTTAGTGTTATGTGTGCGTTTGTATGAGTGTGTCAGGGCTGCAAAATGGTCCACTCATCATCGTGACCTCTGCCAATTTAACTTCAGTCTTTCTTGACCCTTAAACACTGCTCTGCATGGTTTCAAAGATAACCATGTGGACAATAAGACTATAGTATATTGGCACTGCCCGCATATATTCCGTTCTCCTCAGACCATGTTCATGAAGAGAGACGAGACATCCGGGTTGCTGATATTTTTTATATACTCCACTTCGAATTATAATTTGCACTCGATATATAGGCTTGTTGTATTGTGCGTCACATTACCCTGAAATTTTATTTGGTTGTGTCTACAGTATCACTGAAAGTTGATATTCACAAGAATAACTCAACCCGCATGAAGACGACGATCAATTCGAAACTAGTGTTGGGTTCGAGGCCTCCAAGGTGCATAAATAGATGCATGAATTGCAGGCCGTGTATGGCGGTTCTTGTTATCCCGCCTCATAAGCCGAAACCTAATAGGGATCATCAAAGTTACGGCGAAGTTGTCAAGGGTACTACACCTCAGGATGATGAAGGCTACTATCTCCTCTCTTGGAAATGCAGATGTAAAAATAAGCTGTACCAACCCTGAGATACATAAAATCAGATAATTGATTTGGTAGTATATGTAATTATTTTTTGTTCCACTAGTAATTTTGAACGAAACATGACAGTCTTGTATACCTTATAATACCATATTAGAAGTCATTTCATAAAATGTGCACGTAGCGGACAGTAGATTATCCAACTGTTCTCCTAACAGATTCGAGCAGAAACTGAAGCAAGAAATTCGGCAAGCCAAATACAGAGCCTAAGTCTTTTAAATCCATAATGGTTTTTCGCCTTTTACAACACCTCATAGGATCTGCGCATATGAGCTGAGCTTCGCCCTCAAATCCCAGCCTGAAAGTTCTGATGCACATGATCATGAAAGTGAAAACAGCGATAACATATCTGAAAATAATCAACAAAAACACAATGTAAGCGGAATATTGGAAAGTCCAATACTAGTTTATAATAAATTAAGGACATATCCGGAACCTTGACGTTGACCAACCGGATACAGATATATCCAAGAGAAAAACGAGATGCTGCAAAAGGAATCTTGTTACGAACCCAGCCAGCTCAAGTTTTGTTTTCCAGTCAATATCGTCATGAGCTGGAGGTGGACAGTAACTATTGTTGTTTACTTGCTATGATCAAAGTGGTCACATTATGGACCCTTTGTAAGATTCTCCTCATTTTGTTCTTTGTAGCCATAAAATGTCGTTTCGTTTTCGAGCCCTCTTCACTGTCCTCGGCTATCACTCTACTCCCGTTTTCTAGCTTGTGGAGTCAAGTTCGATCGAATGACCGATCAGACATGAGGTTCTAATTCAGGAAAACGAATCCTGGATTCTTATTTACAAATCTATCATCTGAGTTTTCGAATACAGATTCGTGCACTGTATCATTGTAGATATGACCCATTGTCATCCTTCTTGCTTCAGCTATAAAAAACAATACGCGCTGTCGAAAACAGCATTTACCGGTTAAAGACTTAATCCGGATAGAACATGTCATCGCTTAAGTGCATAAATACCAGCTCAAATGCGCGGTTTAATACGCAGGACCATGAAAGCAAAGATTAGATATCGTTTCCAAACAGACCTATATGTCTAGCCAACCTGGTGATCCCCTTTAACCCTATGCGAATAGTATCGAACAAAACCAACAAAACCGAAGCCCCATATGTTTAACCACGAGATGCATCCGATAGCGACGTTGATGCCCTAAACACTTCATTAAGATATCAAAAAGGGTGCATAGCAGATTCCATTGCTCGGATGATAAACCCGGGGCTTAGACAGGAACGAGTTGAGATTATCATCATGGGGAGAGAACAATGACTGTAATTAGTTCAAAGCAGTGTCGCCCAACCGTGATAAACCTACCATAATGCCTGGCTTCTATTCACTATCATTAGCTATATCTTTAAGTCATTCCATCAGGTGATGTCAGTCACATGTATTATTTCCAGTAACCTCGAATAGACAATCTCTCGAACTCCTTGTTGCATACTTTGCGATAATACGCAAACAAATCCTGAGAAAAGGCAACCGGACACCTGACAAACACAAGCACACACCCAAGACCAACTTTAAACACAATGTCTCTAATCTCAACTTGGTCCCAAATCTCGTTCAATTGATCCAAACCAAGCAAAAACAAAATCCAACACACACTAGGCTAGTCCCCCTACAAGTTATAGCGGAAAACAGAGTGCAACACCCCACAACTAATGGTGTCATGTAACGGTCCAGCCCGTCGGCTCTGCCCCGCCCGGGCCCTGAACTTGACCCGGCCCAATTGACTTTGATCGGGCCAGGGCCGGCCCGGTCCTTGGAGTAGGGCTAAGGTTGGGCCTTGTTTCTAAAGGACAAATCCGGCCCGACCCTGCCCTATCAAAAGTAAGTCCGAACTTGGCCCAGTCCTTGAACTCGGTTGCCCGGTCCTTTTGACCAGGCTTCGGGACCTTTTGACCGGACTTTTGAGGCCCAAACGTATTTTTTATTATTCTATATTGAGAAAATCGTCATCGGTTTTTACCTACAGAAATCTGAAATATTTAAAATCCAAAATCGTGGTCGATTAACAAAAATCGTGAACGGTTTCTAAAATTTATCTCAAGACTCCTATTTTTCAAATTGAGAAAAAAACGGGTAAGGGTGGCCCGGCCCTTCCCTTCAACCCTTTGGATAAGGGCCAGGGCCGGACCTTAATCCTGGACAAAAAGCCCTCCTCAGGCCCGGGTCCATCTACAGTGATGGGACGCAAAGCCCAGGGCCGGGCCGCCCCAAGCCCTAGTTTTTGACACCTTTACCCACAACAACAGAAACAGTGACAACGCCTTCTGTCTCAAGCTCGTACATGTAAAGTACTCTTTTCAATTTCATAAAACACAATTTCAGAGACACAAGTATTAGTTGGTAGCTTTCTGCATTCATTGCTTTTATCATCCTCTGTCTGTTTTTTGCTTGTTGCTCTTCACAAGCAAAGCAACAACACTGACATATTGTTTCTCATCATGTTCGAAAGCTTCCGGTAGAAGGCTGAGTCGGAACCGGAATCCCCAGTTCCGGAAGGCGGATTCGAGGTTTTGGATGAGTTGGTTCCTCGGACTGGTCTGGTTTGGCTAGGAATTTGACACCATCGTACCACTGTTTTGACACAATGTTTCATGATTCAATGTGGTTTTTAGAGCATTGTGATTCGAGAAACATCATAAATCCATACAGGGAAAAATAAGAAAGGAAAGGCTTAATCTTGAACTCTATTCTTATTTGAGTTCATTGACGTTGAGCCTGTCTATGCTCTGATACTACTGCACAACGTTACCATGGCATAAAGAAAGAGCAGCGTACCAACAGATAACAAACAGGAAATGATATTCTGAATTAAAAGGTGGAATGCAAGTGATGGAGAAGATAGGAGAACAATACCGTCATATCCATGTAGCCGAGCATAACGAAGGCTTGGTTTTGTCATCGTTGTCGTCGTTGCTAATAATGTATACACATCCAACCAGGGTATCGTGCATGATTTATTTCTTCTTACTGCCCAATCTCAAAAAGTTATACATAAGCTCAGTACGACCTGATACAAGCTGAAAGTGTGGACACTGAAAGGTAAGATACAGCGGCTATATGATGACCTATTTTCCTGTAATATGCAACTATTAACATGAAATTCTATATGTCACATAATGAAGATAACATTCTGCAAAAACCATAGACATCCATTTCCAGCTTTGTACATCTTGTTTGGAGCATCGTAGGAGAGTTCAGACTGTCACCACTTTTACCAATCACTGACTTGCGTCACATCCAAAAGAAGCAGAATCAGCAAGTCTCATAAGACTAGAATGTGCAATCCTTTCCCTGGGTTTCCAGATTATGTGCTCCAGTTTTGCGACAAAGCTTTTATAGAACTGCGGCAAGAATTAGAAGTTAAAACATAAAACAGATTACCCACAACAAAGGCTCTACAAACTTGTCTTAGTCCTCGAATATCTACTGCGGATGTTTCTAAAGGTTAGCTGCAGCGTGTTCATTTCTGGCGTGCTCACAGAATATGAATTCAGCACTTGAGGGAAGGCCGGAATTATTTAGGTCAGCCCAAGGCAGGGGTGATAGAAAACGTTGATCATTTTACGTCAATAACCTACCACTAATTCTAACTTGTAGAGTTCAAAAATCTAAATCATTTTTGCATATTTATCTGCGGTGCTGGTCAAAATCCTGAAATAAAAAGCCTTGCCTAAACCAAGTCATCTCAGGATGGCCATCTACAGAACCCTAGAAAACATTTCATCTTCTGGCACTCTCGATAAAATAAAATGATAATCCATTCCACAGAAAAATAGTCTTCAGCAGTTTTCGGGCATAATGAGAAAGTTTAAAATAGCGAAGGTACCAAAAATCATACCTTGTGATATTCAAGAGTGCCCCCAGCTGCCTTCCTAGCATCTACCATGAAAAGCGACGGTGCAACTTCATAAACCTGAAACAAAATCATAGTAGTTTATATAACCATATGAAAAAAAAAAAAAAAAAAAACAGGCAATTACAGTCAGCACACAGAGAGATATATACCTCGAGAACCACAGCAAACTGACCAGTCATATTAGCTAATCCTTCAAGCCTTGCCTGCCAAAAATGATGCCATTAATTAAGTAAATCTTATAGCTAAGAATGATAAATCAAGCACAATAAGCAAATCGAAGCTCAGTCTTGCCAAATTTGCCTGTCTCAACGACCAAAAGAAAAGGAATGGCTATACACATAAGCCCTTTGCTTCTTTTATTTCTTCGGTTCCCTCCTTATACACTAACATGATACTTGTGATCCTAGTCAAACCTAGTTTCATAAGCCAAAAGACTGGGTAGTGGAATAAACCAACAAAGTAGATGAGTCAAGTTTAACAGAATAGCAAATTTGAAAGTATTACCTTGTAGGATCTCGTATGAACCTTAAACCCCATCGACTCTCCAACTGTTTCAATTGTGGAAATTATTACTTTTGCAGGCTGTCGAGAAACAAAACGAGTTTGCCTCTTCACATAATCCTGGGGTGTAAAAATAGAAGACCTCATTGTTAAGTTTGATATTTGTAGGCAGCAGAAAGAAAGTTCAGCAGTTTAAAGTTCATCAGTATATCATTGGCTATGTGAAGTTCAGATTTCAATTTTGATATGAACTGGCATCATCTGCTAGAAGGAAAATCTAGACAAGCTGAGCCATGGGAAGCGATGAGAACACATAAAACGTATTCTCTTCTCCAGCACTTTATCAGAATGATAAGATTTCAACAAAGAAATATCACAATTGTGGATTTTCTGGCAGAGCATAGGAGATGTAGTACAGGAAAGAAAAAATGCAGACGGAAAAGGAAAGCTTCTCTCAATATTCAAAATTTCTACTCTCCACAATTATATCTCCAGAAAATCAGAATAAAAAAATAAAAAATTAACTATTACTGAGGCGAGTTCTGCAATAAACATCAATAGAAGAGTAGCATGTCACTCGCTCACCAGCCAAAGCATTGGACTTTTTCCCCTCTAGAAGTGTTTTTGGCTAGAAGTAAGAATTAAGAAGGATTGGGGGGTTTGCTCCCACCCCACTTGTTAAGCGGCCCAAGTGACAATGGCCAAGGCGCCAGAAGTCATGGGATAGAATCCCATGGGCGCTGAGCTACTAAGTGCGGCCACTTAACTTTGAGGTATCTTTAGATACCTTTGAGAGAAAGAATAAAGAAGGTTTGGTTTGTTGTTGTGATGAGAATAAACAAGCAGCCACAATTAACCAATATTGATCTCACAACCTATGCTGCAAACAAGGCCATACCTGTCGCCTGTCAAATAAGGCTGATAGATTCAGTCCTTGAGATAAATTAATCATCTCAAAAGCATTCATAACTAAAGGGCCACTCTCCTCATTTCTTGAGTCGATTACATATTGGTCCTGTAAAACAAAACGACCGCCGGAACAACTTTAGAATGCAATATCAGATGGAAATGCATGCTGATAATACTTTCATGTGGGTTTCACCCCCTACAAATCCCCAAAAGCAAATGTTGCTGGTGCAGCACCTGCATTTTGCAATATCATATACGCAGGTGTGTGTATCAAGGAGATACATACCTCAATGTCCTCGAACACTGCACGGACATCATCCAAGTTTACTTCTTCTTCCACTTCATGTCCAACTGGAACATAGTTCTCCACAAACCAGGGGTCACCTTTTATTTCCTCAATCGTGATACGCTGCAAAATTAAGAAGAGCATCAGAGACAGAATGTGGCCATAAAAAGCAAAGTATTCTACCCATTGTGCCTAAATGACCAGGATAAGTAATAAAAAGATGCTTACAGTTTTGGGATTGGGATCAAGTATTTTATCTATCAATGACTTTGCAACCGGAGAAAACCAAAACGGACAGATGAACTCGGCAGCATTTATCTGCAAATTAGAAACTTCCCATCAACAGCAAATCAATAGAAATTATCGTCTCTAAGACTCCAACAAGTATAAACACTAGAAGCAGCAGTCTTTCCCAAACATCAGAAAAGTTTTTCCCCTCTAAAGCCGCAGGCCAAAAAGTCTGACATAGAGACAGGGGATAAACTCATAAACACATACCTCATAACCTTAAAATGACCCTAAACCTACCCTAAAGCAATTCTAAGGCTACCATATGACTGTTATAAAATGGAGATGCCAACAGGTTTTCTACCTTTTGGTACAGAGTAGGCAGATCTAATTCCTCAAAAGGCAGATACCCAGCCATCAGGACAAAAAGGATGACTCCACATGACCAAACGTCTGCAGCTGCCCCATCATAGCCCTGGCTGCTCAAGACCTTAAAAATAATATACAAAGCAGAAGGATTAGTGAAATCTAGAGGCAGATCGTGAATTACCTCATATATTACGCATATTGCAAAACACATTGCTGCTTTTGAAGTTTTAATAGGAACCATACCTCCGGAGCAACATAATTTGGAGTACCACATGTGGTATGAAGAAGATCAACCCCCTGGCCAACAGGATTCACAGATAAGCGGCCTAATGGGAAACCATGGGCATATCATGATTAAATAGATACTACCCAGCTTACTTGTTTGGGTAGAGCACTGAGTCCAAAATCAGAAACCTTCAAGTTGCCTCGTGAATCAAGCAGTAGATTCTCTGGCTACACATGAAATAAAGATTTTCAGCAAAGGGAGAAACAAAGCCCTTACCTACACTAGCAATCGATGTATATTTCCTTGCCGCTTATGAGGAAGCAGCATGGTTATAAATGAATACCTTCAAATCCCGGTGATAAACACCTTTGCTATGGCAATGAGACACTGCATCTATAAGCTGTTGAAAGTACCGCCTGGATTCTTTCTCAGATAGTCTCCCTTGATGAACCTGTTGATCACATGAACGGGCAAGGAATTCAACACAATGGAATCTGATGTTCGACCGCATCGACCAGTCATCTTGATGCGCATCATTCTGCAACTCAAACCCTGGTTCTGCTCATGGGTTAGCCCTCTTTAGTCCTTACTCGCACCACTAGTTATCGATATTGATTAACTAAATTATACTTGGTCAAAAGTAGTTCTAAGCGTAAAGGTCAAGAAACTACAAATTAAAAGGCAAACAATAGCATACTTACAATTTCATTGAATAGTTCTCCACCAGTAACAAACTCCAGAATTATATATATCTTTGCCCGGCTAGATAAAACCTTACTCGTGCAGCAACATTCACAACGCATAACAAAGGTCAGAAAAGACTCAACAACTACTACAATTGTACGGAAAGTACAACCACGACATAACTCATTCCATTCCTACAAAATGTAATCTCACATACCTCATGTAATCTGACTATGTAAGGATGACGAACGATCTTCATTATAGATATTTCCCGTTTGATCTGATCAAGTAAGAAACTAAAGCATTCAAGATACATTTCAATCGAAGAAATAAGATCTCACTGACAGAAATGCTGCCTGAATATAATGACAATTAACTAAGCACCTCAATTTTCAATCAATCACACCATTTTATCCTTGGTTTCACTAAACCATTATTAGTAAAAAAGCACCTTTCTCCCACATATACCTCCATATTAGACACATGTTGAATCTATCCACTTATAAGCCCATACTATTTCTGTTTAATCCATACATCCTGTCCCAATCTTTCATACTTCTCCGTACTCTTCCAACTATCCATCTATGCAAAGTACCTATATCATCGAAATTACATTCAACATGATAACTCATCAAATACAACAACAACAACAACAACAAATCAAGCCTTTATTCCATCAAGTGGGGTCGGCTATATGAATACGACGGCGCCATTCCAATCTGTCATGTACATTATCTTCTGTAAGATTATAATAGGCCATATCATACTTTAAGATTTCTCTAATGGTTTTTTTAGGTCTCCCTCGTCCTCTCTTAACATGTGCTAACTCCCAAACTTCACATCTCCTAACAGAACCTGTGACTGGTCTGCGTTTCACATGACCATATCATCTTAATCGTGACTCCCTCATCTTATCTTCTATGGGAACCACACCCATTTTCTATCTAATAACTTCGTTTCCTATCCTATCTATTCTTGTATGTCCACACATCCACCTTAACACTTCCATCTCGTTTATACTCATCTTCTGTACATGCTGCCACATAATTGCCCAACATTCTGACCCATACAGCATCGCTGGTCGAATAGCTGTCTTGTAAAACTTTCCTTTTAACTTGGTA
>JAOVYX010020039.1:0-17581 GCA_035668315.1 Drosera spatulata
CATTTAAACTCATATTTATAGGGTGAAGTGGGATCTTATAAATATAAATTTGACGTGCTTACGACGGCACGCATCAGTCCATCACGGATATCTATGGAGCAAATAAGGTGATTTTATGCAAAGTCTTCCCTACAACTCTCAAAGATGCAGCTCGGACATGGTTCAACTCTCTTCCGCCAGCATGTATTGATTCGTTTATAGATTTAGTGAAACTATTCACAAAACACTTCATAAGCAGCCGAGGAACAAAGATCACTCCAAAGATCACTCTAAAAGGAATGAAGAAGCAACCTGGATCTCAGGCCGAGTCGAAAAACAGAGATAGAACCCGGTAGCTCGCAAGAAGGGAAGATAGAGATAGGCGACGGAGGAACATAGAATAAAGGAAACCAAGGTCAATGTTTCCAACTTATACACCCTTAAATGCTTAAAGAAGAGAAATTTTGCGAGCAGCTTGGGAAGAAAACTTTCTGGAAGTCCACCAGAAAAGCTGAAATTCATCTTAGGAAGAAATGGCATGTCTCGGTTTTGTATTTACCATCAAGATCACAGGCATGACACAGAAGAATGTCGACACCTGAAAGACGCCATTGAAGACCTAATTAAAAGAGGATACTTAAAGAAGTTTGTAGGAAAGTGGGGTCAACGTCAAAAAGAAAAAGACTAGTCACCGTCAAGAGAAAGAGTTTGGTCACCTCGGAAAGTAGAGGAAGATCTGAGACTGACTCAGAGGCCGAGGATTAATGTGATAACCGAGGGACCCTTTCCTATGGAGAATCTGTCGCTCTCAGAAGCAAAGGTGGAATACAAAAGATCAACTATCCCTGAACCTAAAAGAAATTGGTACGAAACCGACGTTAGTTTTAGACCACATGTTGACCAGGGGATCACATTTCAGCTGATATCATCTATTTTAACACAATGAAAAGAACGGGATTGACGGAAAGAGACTTACAACCTTATAAAGTACCTCTAATCGGTTTTACAGGGAGTTCCATACTTCTGAAAGGACATATAACCCTTCCCTTAATAGTCGAAGATGAAAGCACCAGAAAGTCAAGAACGTGAATGGTCGACTTCACAGTAGTCGGCCTGCCTTCTGCATATTATGGCATCTTAGGTCGGCCTTCAATCATTGACTTGAGGATGGTGATCGCTCCAGGGTATATGATGATTAAGTTCCCAACTCCCTTCGGACATCTTGGAGATCAGAGGAGATCAGAGAGAAGCACAACAATGTTATTTGACAACTTGGCAACAAAATCAACTCGGACATTTTCCCAAAGACACCATGCAATTACAGCTCGATCCTAGAGAAGAAAAGAAAGGCCCAGAACCAGTAGAAGAGTTGGTGTATATCCCACTACAACCCGGAGATATGTTGAAGTGTGTCAGAATTGGTGCGTTGCTCCAAGAACCAACTAGATCCAAATTGATTACTTTCCTTCGCAGGAATTCTGACGTATTTTCCTGCAAGACTTCCAATATGCCAGGTATTGATCCCGAAGTAATAGAACATCATTTGTCAATGGACCCAGATATGAAGCCAATCAAACAGAAGAAAAGACATTTCGCTCCAGAAAGGAACCAAGCCATAGTGAAAGAAGTAGAGAAACGCCTTAGTGCCAACTTCATCCGAGAAGTAGATTACCCAGAGTGGTTGGCGAATATAGTAATGGTAAAGAAGGCTAATGGGGAGTGGAGAATGTGTGTAGATTTTACCAACCTCAACAAAGCTTGTCCCAAAGATTGTTACCCTCTGTCAAGGATCGATCAAATCGTGGATTCAACTTCAAGACATTAATTATTATCCTTTATGGATGCATTTTTCGAATACAATCAGAACTTCATGGAAAAAGATGATCAAGAGAAGACTTCCACCATAACTTAACAAGGTACATACTTTTATATTATGATGCCTTTCGGATTAAAGAATGCAAGAGCAACATATCAAAGACTTGTAAACAAGGTCTTTCAACCTCTATTGAAGACAAAGATAGCAGTTTGCGTAGATGATATGCTAACTAAGTCGGTGAAAGTTTAAGACCACCCGGCCAACTTAGAAGAAACTTTCAGCCTACTTCGCAAATATAATATGAAGCTCAATACCACCAAATACGCATGTGGAGAAACTTCAGGAAAATTCTTAGGATGCATGATCACCAGCAGAGAAATTGAAGCCAACCTGACAAAGATAGAAGCAATCTTAAAAAAGAAAGTTCAAAAGTTAATAGGATGTTTAGCAGCATTGGGGAGATTTATGTCCAAAGGAGCAGAAATTTTTTTGCCTTTCTTTAAAGCTTTGAGAAGGACAAACTCAAATTTAGAATGGAGTCCGAAGTGCCAAGCCGTCTTTGATGACTTGAAGGAATACCTACAAAAAATTCCTTTATTGACTAAACTACTCGAAGGAGAGAAGCTTTACCTTTACTTGGCATCATCTGAAGAAGCAGTCTAGGTAGTCCTCGTCCGAGTTGAGAACAACGCCCAAAAACCAGTTTACTTCGTGAGCAAGGTGTTACATGGAGCAGAAACAAGGTATCACAAGATTGAGAAGGTGACTTTAGCCCTAATCATTGCAGCTCGAAAAATTCTCCCTTATTTTCAAGCTCATCCTGTCGTAGTGGTAACCGACCAACCATTTAAACAAGTATTGCACAAGCCAGAAACTTCAGGAAGGATAATAAAATGGGCAATTGAGTTGAGCGAGTTTGGGATTACTTATGAAGCAAGATCGACGATAAAGGCATAAGCCCTAGCAGATTTCTTAGCCGAATGTAGCTTCGATTCTGAGTTACCACCCAATGAAGACAACCTGCCAACCAAGTCGGAAGAAATCACGTAGACCGCATACACCTATGGATCTTCTTTCATCCGAGGTGCTGGGACAGGGGTGTTATTATGATCCCCATAGGGATGGGAACTCCCATGCTCGGTGCAACTCCAGTTCAAGGCGACTAATAATTTGATGGAATATGAAGCCTTGATCACGGCGTTGAACATAGCAAAGCATTTGGGCATAACTCAGCTTCATGTTTGTTCTGATTCTCAACTAGTGGTGGAGCAGATATCTGGGAGATGTGAAGTTGAAGAAGAGTTATCTGGATACAGAGATGTTGCCATAGATGTTAATAAGGGATTTGTCGATTTCCAAATTTGACAAATCCCTCGGGAGGAGAATGGGGTAGCAGACACACTCAGCAGAAACCCAAGTATCACTAATACCCCTTTCAACAGGTTATACACGGAAGTCGTCTCAACACTGAGGAAAAATGTTAAACAAACAATTAACTCGGTAGATTATGAACCATCCTGGATGGATGATATAGTTCATTATCTCCAAAATGGATCGCTCCTAGAAGACTACGACTTGGCCCAGAAGGTGAAAAGAAAGGCGCCTTATTATGTGCTTATCAATAATCAACTATCTAAGAGATCATTCTCCTCTTCCCTTCTTAAATGTTTAGGATCGACTAGAGCCCAATTCGTCCTTGGAGAAGTCCATGAAGACATATGTAGAAATCATCATGGAGCACGATCCGAGCCTCAAACGTTTAAGACAGGGATATTTTTGGCCAATCATGAAGAAAGATGCCCAGGAGTATGTTAAAAAATTGTGATAGATGTCAAAGAAAAGCCAACTTATCTCACCAACTTGCCTCGGACCTTACTCCAATCAAAATCCCTTGGATTTTTGCACAGTGGGAAATTCATAATTTAGGTCCTTTCCCAGTAGCACCATCCCAGAAAAAGTTCGTCATTGTAACGATCGAATACTTCACTAAATGGGTCGAGGCTGAAGTAGTTGCCAAGATTACAGATAAAGCATTAAAAATTTTCGTATGGAGGTTAATCGTTTGTCGATTTGGAATACCACGCACTATTATCTCTGACAATGGTCTCCAATTTACTAGTTCAGATTTTACCGGGTTTTGCAGAAAGCTCAACAACGAATAGAGATTTACATCGGCAAAACATCCACAAACCAATGGCCAAACTGAAGCAATTAATAAGGAGATTAAGAATGCATTAGCTAGACCACTCCATGAAGCTAAAGGGCTTTGGACAGAAGAACTTCCTATGGTCCTATGGGCCAACCGAACTACGCCCTCAAACTGCCACAATTAAAAAACATGGACGATCAATAACAGAATTATCAATAGCTACATTTCTTTTACCATGAGATCTCTCCTCTTTTCAATCATCTCTTCCTTCTCTTGTCGCAATGTACAGAAGATGAGCTTTCCAGAGTTTTTGTCAACAAGGCTAACATTCACTTTGATCCGCTGAAAGCACATTTAACTTCTAAGCAGAATGATTCGAATAAAAGAAGATTGCTTTACGGCCTTACTCGGCGCTGAGAATTGACATTCTAGTTTCAACAAATATAACAAACCTGACCAATAAATGATGAAACAAACTGAATCTTCTCCTGTTCATAGGAGAAAGTCCTTTTGGCCAAGCATTTGGAGTAGAAGCAGTGGTTGCTGTTGAAGTTTTGGAACCATCAGCTCGGGTTCAAAACTATTGTCCTCAACAAAATAAAACTCGGATATGAGAAGAGTTGGATTTCCTGGAAGAGCATCGGGACATGGCCTCAATCCAACAAAAAGCTTTTCAACAAAGGATGGCAGAATACTTCAATACAAAGTTAAAACCTAGAAGATTTCAATTGGGAGACTTGGTCTTAAGAAAAGCAGAGTTCGGAATTCGGATGATCGGGGGCAAGCTATCAGACAAATGGGAGGTTCCGTTCTGAGTTTCAGTAGTTCTCGACCGAGGGGCTTATAAACTAACTCGGTCAAAAGGAGGGCAACTTGGCATCAAACTTTCCAAGTAGACAATCTAAAGTTGTGCTACCCTTTAATCTCGGCATCTAAGATGAACTTGGCATTAGACGCCGCCTTCAATTCTTGGTCCTTCTCTCGCAGCTATGCCTTCAAACAAGAGACCTTAGACGTTCTAGGCCTCATGAACTCCACTTCCGCCTTCGACCTCTCCGCCTTACGAACAAGGCCGAGATAATTGAAAATCATCAGAGAAATTGGAAAGAAGTTGATTGAGAACTCGGATAAACAAAGAGACAAAAGTTGAAGATAAAAGGAAGAAGAGTTGGTAGAACACTACCTGATGCATCAGATGACAGCCATCTTCTATCGTAATCTCCAAGTTGCAGGGAAGAAGTGAATGTCGGTCAAAAGGAAGAAACGGCGACTCCAGCATCATACGGGACCTAGACTTGGACGAACGACTTGAAGCTCTGCTATCAATCCTCTAAGTCGAAGTATAGACAGGGCCGTCGGGAACCTCGAACATGGCTCCACCTTCAGGCTGGGGACCAGATGGAACAGCTCCAATCAACTCCTCAGATTGAACAGGGGAAGAAGGCTGACGGAGAGGACTAGACCAAGCTCTTTTTTCTGAACGGCGTACGGGAATGAGATTTGGACTCGGTATCTCAGAAGATTGAGCAGCCGGCAACTCTTCCTCCATAACAGGCCCATCCACAGGAACTAAAAGAGGCATTGGGTTAGCTGAAGACGAAGATGGAATGGCTGTGGACTTCCCTTTCTTCTGAGCAAGATGCCGAGACATCTGATCCAACCGAGGTGCCATATTTGACGGAATGCGACTCACTAAAGAAAAAAGACACAAAGATGGACAAGTCAGGGATCATAGAAATCGGAAAACATATCAACCGAAAATAAACATACCAAATTTGTGATCTTGGAGACTCTTAATAGTAACCAAGGGGAAGAACTCGGCAGGACCATTCTCTTCCAAGTACTTCGTCAGGTTTTTTGAAATTAACCAACTCGGCAGAAGCTAGTGTCGGCTTTTTAATAGGATCAAGATTGACTTCGGTGGTCCATCGAGTAGGAATCGACATGGGAAAAGGAAAAACGACTAAACAAAAGGAAAACTTAAAACCCTTAAGTGCGTCAGGAATGTTCTTAATCACCTTAAATCTTGGCCTAGCGGGAAAATAATACGAGCCCTCAGTATTGAGATAGTTGATCTTATAGCACTTAAAGAATAGATTCACAGTCACCTCGGATCCAAGAATGCCAGCCTTTTTGGCATACATAAAAAATCTGATGGCAAGTCGGATGGAATTGGGGATAAGCATTGTTGGAGTCACATTTAAAGTGCGAAAAAGAGAGGTAAGGAAGGCATAGATCGAAAAATTTAACCCGACCTCAAAAAGGTTAAAGTAAACCAGCAACTCGTAGGACTTAAACTTATAACAAACAGGATGGGGTACGGGAAGTTTTAAACTATAGTTGGGATAAAGACCGAAGGAAGATTTAATATTACTGAGGTTCTCCTCGGAAATGTTAGAAAAGCTGGTGATCATACTAGAAGGGAAAGGCTAAATTACACCTAAAGGCTCTACCTCGGCAAAGAAAGAAGAAGAGGAAGAATCATTGTCACTGTCCAAGTTCCTAGACAAACTCGGACGGCCAGAAGGGCCCACATATGGGATCCTCAGAAGACATAACTAACAGAAGGGGAGTTGTTAAAGAATGAAACCTGAAAGAAATGAGACTTTGAAGATGAAAGCTGAACTCGGCCTGGAAAAATCCCCGACGACAAGCGAAGACCTTTAGTGAGAGAATGACGGTAGAAAGAGAAAGACAGGGGAGAGATAAAAACCTAAGGCCCATATTTAATGAAGAAGGGGCAAGGAGGATGAAAACCTAGAATTCTCTAGGGACATCCAATCAAGTTGAAATCAAGGGCTTAAAACATGCCACTTGTCCAACCTCGAACACTGTGAAACGTCATTTCAAAAAAGAAACGAGACAGCCTGTCGTCATCAACTATCATCAAACCTCATCAATGGTTATCATTATAGTGGGTATTCCCAAGGGAGGCTAATCAATTGTCTGATTGGTCTCGAAAGAAGAGTAAGGTAGGAAAAGCATTTACTTTTCAAAAAACCAAGGAAATTAACTTTGGAGAATCCAGTCAATCACCTCGGAAGACCAAGATGTAACCCCCTGATCAAGGTCAATTCCTGTTCGAATGAGAGCACTGTCAACTCGAACATGAACAAAACAAGCTTCGCGATCGACTTAAAACAACTCGGTCTTGTAGCTTGGGGCATACTGATGGTCACAAAAGTAATATCTTATTAGTCACAGATAAATAATGAATAGGGAGATATGTAAGATAAGATAGAAATATATTATTAGATATCATCTTGCATAATATCAACTTACATATCTTATTAGAAAAATCCTTAGAAGATAAGGTTATCCTTCTATCATGTAAAGAGCCTATAAATAAGTAAGGGTCCAAGGCATAGACCCCCCATCTCATAGACATATACATAACTTCTCATAGACCCGTCCCAGAGGTCGACATGCCTTCTCAGAACCTTCTGGACCAGAAATGACCGTTTTGACCCCGAAACAATTCCAAATGACACAAATACCTCTAATGATATTCAATATCGGAAATCAATAACATGGACTATCAAAAAACAGAATCACAGGCACATTCAAGCTCGACATCACCTCGTAGTATCAATATGACGGTTTTTCAAGAAATGTTAGTGAATGTGCTAAACCCCATAGAGTGGGTAATAATCCATAAAGGGTGTGTCTTAATATGTTTATCCTATTTGTTATAGGACCTGGAGACGTCGCTCGTTGAGATATAAGGACAACCTGAGTGAAGCTTCAATAAGAAGATAATGTTTAAGACGTATTGAATGTGTTGTGGCGGTGCATTTTTATTATACCCGTGAGCATAATGTCATGTATTGGAATCTTTGAACGTAATCACCAAACATGACTGACGTAATTCAATGGTTGCAATCTGCTGTGTGTTTTATATTGGGTGCTGTGAAGTGATGACGCATGTTGAGTGCATTGATTGATTAACGTGGAAATTGCTTGGAATGATTAATATTACATAAATATATGAAGTGTCTAATTGGCTACTGTGTGGTTGGTTGTGGGACCATGTCGAGTGTTGTGGTTGTCAGAGTTACACCGTGACTAGGCACGCTGTGTTGTAGAAGGGACTGGTCAGGGGGGAATACCTGTGAGTATTCACCTTGCATGCATGTAGCGACCCGAGGAAGTCGTTCTGGATTGCTGAGATACTCACTACAGGAGACCCAGGGTTTCAGTTAGGGCTTCGTCTTCCAACTGGATGATCCACGCAAAGAATATAAAAAGTAAAAGATTTCGGCCTATGTCGTATTGTGTGTACACTCTGGTTTCGGTGTGCTCCCAGAACATTATTGAAACATTTTGTAAATGAGATACGTGGGAATGGATATTTGGTTTATGGTATGGGAAAAAGGAATGCTTGGTGCGGTTATGTTCTCTGGATTGATGATTGTCTGGTTACTTTGTGTGTTTACATTAAATATTGTTCAGTTTGCCATGTGTGTTGTTCCTAGACTGCTGGAATAAATGATCTAAGTGATCAACTTTCTTCTTTTACATCTCTCGTATATCCCCGGGGAAGGGGGCCGGCTCGTGATTGAGCTCCTATAGCTCACGGCAACTTTTAGGTGTAACGAGTGTCTGTAAAATAAATGAGCAAAACAATTTGAGTTAATGATAATTCCAGTTGTTTCATATGCCTAAGCCAGGATAAATTTTTTATGCCTTGCTGGGACAGTAAGCCACAGCGACGATAATGACACATGGTTTCCTTTGGTAAAATACAGGAAAGTCGGGGTGTTACATAGGGACTTGTTTTAGTCCATACAAGGACTTCTTCAACTTGCACACCATATTTTCCTCCCTTTTCATCACGAAATCTTCTGGCTACTTCATGTATATTTTCTCCTCTAAATTACCATGAAGGAATGTCGTCTTTACATCTTTTTCCTTGATCTTCAAATCATAAGCAATAGCTATCGCGAGCATAAACCTGACCAATGTCAACTTTGCGATCGATGAGAAAATCTGATCATAATCAAGTCCCTCAATCTATGAGTAGCCCTTGACTATCAACCTTGCCTTGTACCTCTCCAAAGAACTATACGCCCTCAATTTCCGCTTGTAACCGATTGTCTTCCTACCAGCAGGTAACTCACACAACCTCCATGTCTTTCCCTTCTCCAACGACTCCATATTTTCATTCATGACGAGCTCCTAATGATCTGCATCATCCATGGACCTCGCCTCCTTTATGCTACTTGTTTCACCACCAGTAACACTCAAAGTATGAAATGCACCATAAGCACCTGGAGAATACCAAACAACAGGTTTCTTCGGACACACAGATGCTCTAAAATCCGGTTTTGGTGTCCTCTGCTCAACAGCTACAGGTATCAATTCGTGGACAACCTCCATCTCCTCATTAGAATCATCAGCCTGATTTTTTGCTTGATCATCATCCGGATCATCTACCTGATCATCAACTTGATCTTCTACCTGGTCACCAACTGAATCTGAAACTATATCTGTAATCTAAACACCTTGACTATCAACAATCCGAACTTTCACCATCATCTCTGATGCCTCAGTTTGTTGTACTGTCTCCTTGTCTCGTGTTTCCTTGAACACGACATCCCTACTATAGACAATGGACTTGCTAACCAGGTTCCACTGCTTGTAACCCTTGACATAATCTTTATAATCGATGAACTTGCAATTCTCAGATTTGATATCAAGTTTGGTTCTTTTCTCACTTGGTACATGAACATATGCATCATAATCAAACACGCGAACATGTGACAAATTCGACTTCTTCTTGAATAAGGCTTTATATGGAGTCATATCTTTCAATGCAGATGTAGGTGACCTATTCTTGAGATTGGACATGAACATGTTAAGCCACACACATATGGAGGCATCAGCAAGCATATTAAGCCACACATATATGGAGGTATGGAGACATAACTTTCAATGCTGATGTAGGTGACATGTTCTTTCAACTGGTATCAGAGTGCAAGGTTCAGTTGTTTGCGTTTGTTTTGGATCTGAAGATATCGTCCGACACGAGGATTGAGATCGAAAAGTTCAATGGCAAAAGGTTCGACCTTTGGAAGATAAAGATGGAAGATTTGCTTGTGGATAGGGATCTATGGACAGTGATCATCACTGAGAAGCTGAAAAAAGAAGTAAGTACTTCTTCAACTGATAAAGACGAAGATAAAGACACAACAGGTGATGCCACGCGTTTGTTGTTGCTGTTGAAGAGTGAGAGAATATATATGGATCTGAAAGCTTTAGGCTTGATTCGTATGTGTTTGGCCAAGAATCAAAACAAAGTTAGCCTGATGAGCTCTTGCTATCGTTGTATTACCCCTTGCAATCTTTATGAACCAAACTAGCCAATTGCTTCAAGAATCAGCATTTGAATGCAGCCTGAGCTGAGCATAGATCTTTAGTAAAACTTCGTGAGTAAAGGAACAAGAAAAGAACAAGTGATCCATGTCCGCTTCATATGCATTGTTCGCAACTTTGTATATCGCGTCGAAACGCAAGTGTACATGTCGTAACAAGTAATAAAAGTGAGTATGTGAGTTATCATCCCACGGGACTTAGATCTAAAGAACGAAGTATGAATAATGTTCCTTGGGTTAAACAACTAAAATGTAATGGTGGTTATGTAAGGCTAAGGATGCAATTTAACTAAACTAAATTAATCAAAATCAAACGCACACAAATGCCGAAGATTGGAGTTCTAGATAAGGAAAAAAGTAGAGTTACGACTTCGTTTTCCGATTGTATCTAGTCACTATGTTGTCTTACTAATCATGAGTTGTGGTTATAGATAGATCCCTAATGTGTAATCTAGTCCTCTCTCGAGTTCTACACTACGTTAAACTAAACACCGTCTTTAACACGTCTCAGTGAGAGGCCGTCACGTTACGATAAGTATTAAGTTCGGGGGTTTCTAACGTATCTCACACGTCATGCAAGCGATCTCTCGATCTCGCGTTCAACGTGTGGATATGTGGTCGAGTTCTCGATACGAAATTTTCCTCTCAGAATCAAATCATATCAAGGATCATACAATAAGTGATCAATTTATCGAAGCATTAAACATGATCACATACTATAACCACAAAGCAATCAAAAATAGATTAACAACATAAAAGTAACATCAATAAAAGTAACATCACAACCCTAACGCAAGGTTAACTCATGATTCGAGCACTAAGACAATACAACAAACACCTAATGTGTATGAAAATCATCATAGTACAAATGGAAATCAAAACGAGTCAAGAACGCTAAACCGATATCGAGACGGAATTCGATATGCCCCGATGGAGTCCCTTGATGTAGATTCGTTTTCCCAACGAATCGTAGCCGCCTCCACACAAGAAATCCACTCCAAACCCTAGGTGTTCATCAATTTTTGTGTATATTGATGGATAGATCTCATTTGGGATCAAACTCGAGATATGCGTCCGGGCATGGCTGTACACGGCGTCCGGGCGCTTTGTTCTTTTCACTGAAGGAATGTTGCTGGGCTTTTGGCCTCGTGACCGGTCGTGGTGAAGAGTGACGCCCGAACGCTTCACTGTTTTTCCTGAATAGGGGAATGTTGGGATTCTGATCTCGCGTCCGGGAGCTTTGTGTTTTTTTTTTTTTTCCCCCGAAGTGTAGCATCCTTGATGATTGGTGCCCGGGCTTAGAATAACTTCGTGCCTGGGCGCTTTGAATATCACCCTGAACCTTTGCTTCGCCCTGTTTCATCCCGCTTTGTCTCTGCTTAATCACGTTCCATTTCCAACGTTTTTTGGCCGTCTTTTTGCTTAATTCCTCCTACAAATCACACCGAGGCATCAAAACTCGCAAATATATCAAATAGGACCAAAATCAATACCATTGTGCATATAAAGACGTTGAAACGATATAAAAAAAACATGATAAAACTCAGCATGAGTCGAGCTAAACATGCATCACATAAGACCTGGTCTCAAAGCTCCACGAACAGCCAACCAAACAATGAAGCACATACGAGGAGGAAGTTTGCTATTCCAAACAAGTTTCCTCCAGAATACACTTGGTCTAGAACCAGTCATGGCATTACACCCATCTTTAACTCCGTAACGAGCAAGAGTGGAAAACAAAGGCATATGAACCTTATTCAAATCTCTCATCTACAATACAACTTTCCAAACCCAAGATGAGCTCACCTTCATCTCACAATTTCAAATACTGTCACTCCTTAAATGATAAGCATAAATCCATAAAGACCAGAGTCTATGCTTTTCACGTTCTATAGTCCATTTATGCTTAAATAATAAAGCATGGTTCCATACTCTCAGGCTACGTAATCCCAGACCACCCTTGTTATATGGCAAATACACATCACTCCATGCTACCATAGCTTTATGAGAGTTTAGGGCAATACCAGACCAAAGGAATGCTAGACAAATGCTTTCAATCTCGTCCATAACATGAACAGATAAAAGAAAGATTTGTGCCCAATAGATCTGATAGATCTCAGAACAGATTTGATTAACACCAACCTCCATGCATGCGAAAGAGATCGAATTGTCCAGCTTTTAATACGCTGAATCATTCTGTCAATAAGAGGCCTGTAATGTTAGATGTGCAGCTTGTGAGCAAACAACTGACACTCCAAGGTATTTAACAGACAAAGAACCAACTTCCATACATACCAAACCGGCCAGAAAGAGTTTGTGCCCAGCACTCATTCCCCCAAGAAAGATCTTGCTTTTAGTTAAATTAGCCTACAGCCTAGACACTGCAGGAAAATGGCTTAGTACTCCAGAAATAAGAAAAAGAGGATAAGGCTTAGCCTTGCATAGTATCATCAAGTCATCCGCAAAGCTCAAACTCACAAGATTTATCTTTTTACGTTTCAGATGAAATTGGAAACTAGATTGACAGCTCATGAAAGATACATATCTTGTGAGATATTCCATGACCACAACAAAAATATAGAGTGACATTGGGTCTCCTTGGCATAGACCTCTTGCCCCCTTAAGAAATCCATAGAAGGATCCATTAAGATTGATGGTATAAACACCTCATCACCCAAAATATGAATCTTCGAGGAAAACCCATGGTAGCAAAGAGCAGCTTAATAAATCCCTATTTTACTGTATCAAAGACTTTTTTAATATCAATCTTAACCAAGCAATGAGGGGACACACCCTTTCTTTCATAGTCATATATTAATTCTTGAAAGATAAGAATATTATCAACAATGGATCTCCCTTCCACAAAAGCACTTTGATTATTTGTAATGATCAAAGGCAATACACCACAAGCCTAGTACATATCATTTTTTATATGGTTTTGTATACAATAATGCAGCAAGAGATAAGTCGAAAATCAATTGGCTTAGAAGGATTGTCACATTTTGGGGCAAGATGAAGAACTGCAGTACTAAAAAATTTAATGAGTGTACCTGTTTGAGAGAAGTTCACAACAGCTTTGACTAAATCAGCTTCAATATAGCACCAAGCATCCTTACAGAATGCAGCAGTAAAGTCGTCCACCCCTGGAGTTTTATTTTCATCAATATCATACAAAACTTCCTTGACATCAGCTGTAGTAAAAAGCAGTTCCAAAGCAGCTTGCTGCATAGAAGAAAACATAGGACAAATGTTGATAATGGTTCTGTCGCAACAACTACGCCTATAAAGATGACAGTTCGGACATCAAACAACGAACAACGATCTTGAAACGTACTAATCGAGCTAAGATCTAATTAATGAAAAGTGAAGATACAATGATTAAACAAAGTTTTTACCTAAAAACTTATCTAACTCTCTCTTAAACTCTCTGAAAACGAGAGTATATATAGAAAAATACAAGTGTTCTGATCTCCCCAGAAGAAACATGTTTTTCGTCGGGCCAGGTTCATGGGCGTAAACTAGTTCACGGCCTGCTCAGGGCGTGAAAGTGATGTTTTCTGAAATTCAAATTTCAGATTCAAATTCATCCTTATCTTCACATCTGAACGTTTCCAGCTTCAAATCATCCAAATAATGTCCAAAACTCCATAATGGTCTTAAATCAAATGATTTAGAATCAAATTCTTTCCCTGTCAATAAAAACAAAAGAAATAGCACAAACCATACCAAAAATATAAAATATACTAAAACTAACTAAAAATGACACAAAACAAGGGAAAAACAACATGAAAAAGCCATGAAAAATATGCATAAAAATATGTTTTAACACCTTTCTTATGCTTCAAGTAATGCATACTTTCAAAAGCAACAATAACCTTGTCCGTGATGAGTCTTTCTTTAACAAAAGCGCCTTGCAAAGGTGAAGTCAAGAAAGGAAGGGCGGCCGAACTCAACCTGTTGGCAAGGACCTTGGATATGAGCTTGTACACGATATTACATAAACTGATACGTCGAAATTGAGCCACCTCCTTTGGATATATATCGGACCTTCAGACATAGAGAAATATATACATGGTTAAAGTCTGTTATATTTCCTCCTCCGCTTAAACATTGCAAGACTAGCTGCTTCACATCGGAACCTATAACATTCCTGTGAGTTTTTATAGAATTGGGCAATTAGACCATCGGGACCAGACGCCTTGTTCGAACCTAGCTGTCACTAGGCCATTTCCACTTCTTCTCCACTGAACTCCTTATCCAGGTCTTGTTTGATAGACTTAGATATTCTAGCCATTCATCCATCGCAGTTAAACCTGTCACGCACTTGTTGCTGCAAGGTAAAGAGCTCGACATATAAACCTCGCACCATTTGCCTAATCTGAGCCCCATTTGTAATCCAGTGCCCCTCATCATCTTGCAGGCTACTTGTAGTGTTTCTTCTTTTATGAAAATTTCCTCTCGCATGAAAAAACACTTGTATTTCGATGGCCTCCTCAGAGCCAATTGACACGAGACCTTTGCGACCAGTAGATCTCCTCCTTTTCAAGAAGGTCGTCTAGGGAAGATTTGGTTCGAGCTATCTTCATCATCAGATCCTCTAGATGTTTGACGACGTCGCCAAATGATTGACGACGTCGCCACAAGATTAACAACTTGAGCTGCTGGAAACAAAACTGACCACGACGAAGAGCCGACGACCCTGTCTAGATGTTCCCTGACCCAGATTCCTCCCCTCACTTTACGACCCCAAGTGAAATTTGGGCCTCTAGTGCCTCCTGAAAGTCTGTAATCTGCCTAGCATCCCTTTGGGAACCTCATCTCTTCTCGTAACTAAATAGAAACACATTGAAATCGTCCCCGCATATCCATGACACATCCAATTCACTGGCAAGTCCCTTAAGCATCTGCCAAGAATTACGACGCCGGGCCACCACCGGCTCCCCATAGGAACCTGTGAATCGCCAACTTCGGCACGAATCGCATGCCTCTACCACTGCATCAATGTAGGACGAACAGATTCTATGGACTGAGATACTCAATTCCTCCTTCCACAAAACCATTAAGCCGCCTCTATTACCATTGCCTTCTGCTGCAACTCCACACCCATAACCCACCTTCCGCTTAAGCCAATCCTGATCCTTTCTGCATAATCTCGTCTCGGAAAGGAAGATGAGATGGGGATGATTTTCCTTCAATCGTGACATTATGATAGATTGTTGTTAATTAAGTGAAAGTAAATAATTTAAGTATAATATTTTCTAGGTTGTCGACTTGGTGGTGTGAAATGATATACTAATTTATATTTTAATTTTTTATTTTTAATAAATATCTAATTTAAAATAAATCAAATCAATCATATTTTATTACAGTACGTCTATTATTATTTTTTATAACTGTCATAATAAACCCTGTTATCATTAAAAAATATTATTTATTTAATAAATTCAATAAAAATTTAACACATATATAAAATTTCTTATCCGATCCATTATTACTCGTAATATGAGACAGAGGAAGTATGTGATGATAGGGATCGAAGTCACTGCTTACGAGCACGAGCACCCTCACACAGAGGGAAACTTTGAGTTCAAAGAGAGAATCTTCAATCGTCTGTTGATCTTTTACATCTCCATAATTTATATTTATCTGAAATATGAATCATATATCTAGTGATATCCTCGTGCATGAAAGCTAGGTGACAAGGCTCTTCTACTACATAAAAAAAACCATTGTGATGCTCTTCCTTAATTCTGTGAAGGCTATCGCGAGAATGATGAAATGTTTAGTAGATATATACAAACAGAAAGCTTTACCACGAAATTTAACACCATCATGGGATCAGGGGAAAGGACCACATTTCTCAATCTAGCTGGAACATCAATCCGTACGTGATCGAGAGAGGACAAGCCGAAATTTAAGAGAAAGAAGTATATATCGATTTGGACCACACCACACGTCGTAGGGATCGATGGAGGGAAAGTTAGAATCGATAATGTAGTCCCCTACACTTGATTAGTTAGCGCAATCGAGCCAGTTAATTGAAACTCGTATGGTCAAAGAGCTACTATGATCAAGACTATAACAATTATATCGTTCTCCCTCGGATACGTTTCTCATTACAATCGCTCTAGTAATTAGCTCGACTTATAGATCAAAGAACTTGCAAGAGATTACTTACGGATCATCTCTTCATATTTTTCGACGAATACTTTGCCTTACGTTGACATTGCTTCCCACGGTGTGTCCTGTGAATCCTTGGGACATATTATCACATGATAAAAAGCTCAAATAAAACAGTGGCTCATATGAACGTATATTCCGTGGGCCATAAATTTCTTCAACTTTTTCGATCCACTGTATTAGATTGTTGGCAGTGTTGTCATTGTTGTCATCATTGGACTAGCATGCATTGCATTGTACAACCCAGAAACCCAGCAGCAGCTTCATATCAGTATATCATATCTTTGTATCCAAGTTCAAGTAGTGCATTCAATGCTCATTTCATTTCTGATCACATAAATTCAAGTATCCATTACCCCCACCAGTGTACTGGTCACTCTCCTCAGCATCATCACACTTGTCCTAATCCGTTTCACGAAGAACTCGATCATGTTCTTTCTAAGAACAAACAAGACAACTAAATGTTGATCTTACGCGATAAAACGGGTTTACATTCTTGACTTATTACAGGAAGGGTAAGTTTTACTTTCGATCGTGATAAGAAAGGACCATGTTTGTGTCGTCGTACAATGACCTTTGGTCGGACTTTTCACCAAACTCCTTTCGTGTTGGCATTTGAAGGCCTTTCGATTGTTTTGGTTAGGAATGTTGAGAGGATTTGAGAGAGATCCTAGGCTTGAAACATTACATCCGAGGTATCTAGTTTGGAATCTCAAGGTCGCTGGCTGGCTCTGCTCATCGAGTAGGTCATCATCGTCAAGGTCTAGATTGAGTCTTTCAACTCCTCCATTCTCGTCATCATCTGTAATTTGAAACATGTGAATTTCATTAATAATAAATTCAACCACTAAATTTACAGATAAAGTGTCTAGTTCTAACAATGCGAACTTAGCACCATACAAAATAAAGTATCTAGTTTTGACAATAAGAACTTAGTACTCAAACCCATAAATTATCTAGCTCAAACAACAAGAGCTTAGTATAATTACGCATGGCAAGAAAAAATCCATAAAATTATAATAAGCATTATTATCAAGTTTCTTATTAAAGAACTTGAGCTATTGGTTTCTTGTATCAAGAACC
>JAOVYX010020040.1:0-17580 GCA_035668315.1 Drosera spatulata
CAGCTCTTTCTCCTTTCCAGGAAAATTATAACCATTTGATTTAACATGATAATATATATATATATATATATATATATATATATTATTTTTATTTTTTTATCTCATAAAAAATACAACATTTATGTATGAATACAAATCTTTTTTCATATCAAATCACATCTGATAATCCCATAATATATATTAGGTTAAAATACGTAACTTACATAATCATTGATATTTCATGATAAATTTATAAAAAAAGTACGTTTGAATGTCGTTACACGTGTGTCAAACTTTACATCGACAAAAGTCAATCCGTTGCATCCTTTGTTGAACGGAGGGAGTATTATAAAGATTAATTTGTCCTTTGACTTGTGTGAATGGGAGAAGTGAGAAAAAAAGAAAAAAAAATAGTGGAATGAGTTGATATGATATAAAATAAATAATAAGGATGTTTTGATATTTTTGTAGAAAAAAAGTTTCAAAATAGAGTAATTTTATAATTTAATTGGAACATCCCAATTAGTAAGTAGTGTAATTCTTTTGGGATGGAGGGAATAGCATGTTATCAAGTGGCAACAGGCTTTGATTATTGGAATGAGATCCTCCGTTATTACTTCCTCTATCTCAAAAGAATTATAATTGATTGACCTATCACGAAAATTTATGTGTGTATTGATTTTGATTGTAAAGAACATGTTATCCTTTAACTTGTACGAGTGAGAGGAGTGAGAAAAAAAAAAAAGAAGAAAAAATAGTTAGGATGAGTTGATATGATAAAAAATCCACAAAAATTCAACACACATATAAAATCATGTGTCCGATCAACTTATGACATTTATTTTGGGACGGAGGGAGTAAATAGTAGGATGTTTTGATATTTTTGTAGGAAAAAATTTTCAAATAGGGAAAGATTATAAGTAATTTATTTGGGACATCCAAATATAGGAAGCATTTTAATTCTTTTGAGACGGAGAAAATATTTTTTTTTTATGTACAAATCCTCCGTTGTTATAAGTGTCCGACATGGGTTAAGTTTTATTTCAGTATCGTCAATCTCATGATAATTGTGTCAATTTTGTACCATCAATCTTATCCCATTTATTTTGCAACATGTTGACTTTGCAAAAAAGTTTAAAACGCGTATAACGACGATCGATTGTAATTTTTTGTAAATTTATCGTGAAATATCAATGGTTGTGTAAGTTACGTATTTCAACTTAATACATGTTGCGGAACGATCAAATGTGATTTGATATGAAAATGAGATTTGTATCCATGATTATTTCACTTGTAGTTATGATGAAAAGAGAACCAATTTAGGGGGAAAACAACTTAATTTCCCTTTCGATCAGCAATGTATTGATGACTACAATAAATTTTTGTGTTAATGAGAAGAACTTTCTTGTGTTATGTTGAATGAGAAATGCGGGACTATATCATGTGATGACGAAGAAGATGGTACTAGGGCATTCCTGGATTGTAACTTATGAGAAGTGTACGTATTAGGCCCAGGCAGTGTCAATAGAGATTATTTAGAAAATAATGACATAAAGTGAGATTGATGTAAGTAGTAGTAACATTTACTTATCATAACTCATGATTATACCTCTGTTTTAGTAAATAGAAATGTTATCCCTGTATTCTTTGCTGGCTTAAAACCTCTAATAACTTTTTGCAATGAACTTAAAATATTAAGTTGATAATTTATTATCGATCATTCATGATCAATTAAAACCCTTTCTGTCGCTAACAAATTGTTAATTGTGAAATTACAAGAGTAAACATAGGTTTCTAATTAGGAATAGGCTGCCAGGAAAAAAGGAAAAATTAAGAAAAGACAAAGGATTGAAGGTACAGACATTGCCGTTTCTGTCGCTAGCAAATTAAAGCTTTCGAAAAGCTTCTACTAGGATGATTAATTGGGACGAACGAGACTTCCTTTTCCTTTCTTTTGTTTTTAATTGCTTTCAAATCCGTCACTCTCGCCCACGTGACCCCTATATTAAAATTGCTATTTTTTTATATTTCATATCAATTATAACATATCTTATTTGAAAATTTTTTATTCGAAAAAATATATAAAGTCAATCAAATTTAATTGTATTATATCAATTATTTTTTCTAATAATTATTATAAAAAAATTTATTATTATCAAAAAAATATTTTTTTTTAAATTTTATAAAAATTTAACATATATATAAAATTTAATATCGAATAATTTATAATATTTATTTTGAAATTAACGGAATAATATCACTTTTCATCTACTCTTCTCGCTTCTTTTGATTCTGCTGAATCAGTCTCCACCCTCAAAAGCTAAAAGTGTGTTAGGTATCATTAGAGCATCCACAGTGGTTCGTGACGTCAAACTTAAAAAAAATGAGGTGAAAATTTGTTTTGAAGAGTTTTGATAAATCAAAAGGGTCAAAGTCTTGTGTTGCATATAATGGAAATAAAATTGAGAATCAATTTTTGGTGGAATGAAGAGAAAATAAAACAATAAGAAAAAAGAAATTGATGCAAATTAGAAAACGTAGATGAGAAGAGGAATTGAGGCTCTCATGTACATGCTCCTGTGGTGGAGTTTCAAATCGAGGGCCTGCAAATTTGGAGTGGAAAATGCAACACCATTGGAGCCCATTTCCAACCTCCTAAGCTCCAAAATGGAGATTACAGGAGTTTGAGATGGAAAAAAGACATCCATTGTGGATGCTTTAATGATTTTTTATTTTTGTTTTATTGATTGATAAAATAAAATTATTTGATATTATTTATGTTTTTTATTTTTTATTTCTTAAAATAGATAAATAAGAATAAAAAAGAGAAAATCAGAAAAAATAATTTTCTCTTTCTATTTCATATTTCATCAAAGTATAATATTCCCTCTGTAATGATCCGAAAAATTCCGTAAAATTTATTTTCACGATAATTAATATGAATTATAAATAATTATACGTTATAATTTATTTTGTGGGGTTAAAAGGCTTGTTTGACGATATAAGAAGAAAAAAATATAAAATATGAATGAAATGCAACCCTAATACGCAAATACAGAACAATACGATCTTAATACGAAAATATCGTATTTATATAAAAATGACGTAAACCTAATTTTGTCACTTATTATCCTTTATTTCAATTTTTACTCCATCTAAATTAAATTATTTATCCACTAATTATCCATTAAATATCCGCTAATTGTCCACTAATTATCCACTAAAATTATTATAATTGATTTAATTTTTTTTAAATACAAGCTCTCTTCTCCTTGAAAAATTTCTTACAAACATAAAAACACCTTTTGTCATGCCAGAGAAGAGATAAGCAAGAGAAGAAAAGAACAAGAGTTTAAGGAGAAGAGGAGAAGTTAGGGTTATAAAACGACGAGAATCTTTCATCATTAATACGAGAAGGTGGTCATCATTTTTTGAAATTTTGTGGAAAACCATAGGCTCTGTGAAAAATTTCGATTTTAATATATATGGAATCCTCAAATGTCTAATTTCTGATAAAATTGATAGATCATGATTTACAGTTATGAATCTCAAGATATAAATCTAAACGTATGGATATATTAATCTATAAAAACTGATTAAAAGGGTTACTTTGTGACTTGATCTCAAATTACAAAAAAGAATTAGAAAACGAATCTTATATCAATGGAAATTTCTTGAAGTTTAGTTTGTAGAACAGTTTAAAAATCTATATTTAGAGTTGTATTTAAGGAGTTATGAGCTGATTAGTGAAGAAAGGTCAAACTATGTGATTTAGCAGAAAATATAAAATTGAATGAAATAAACTGTTGTTATTGATAAGATTGCGGATAGAAATTTTAATTCAATGAAAAGATTATGAAGTCTATTTTATGTACAATTTTACGAAATGATTTTTGAAACTGTATAAGAGAAGTTATAGATTTAAACGTATCGAAGGGTCATATTGGATAGAATCTGAATATGAACCTTTTTGACCACCAAACAACTCTAAATGTTCACAAACACTTCTACTGATGATAAATACATAAAATCATCATCATGAACTATCAAAATAAGTATAAAAAACTTTTCTCAAAGTTTGTCATCACCACATAACATTACCATAACGGTTGTTGAAGAAGTACGAATAAATATACTTAATTCTATAACTTGAATAATCATTCACATCGATCGTCATAGTCGGGATAGTACCCTGCAAATCGAATACATATACTTTTGGTTGCTGAGCTTTAAACTCATTGGTTATGTGTTTTATTTGCACATCCATCACAGGACGATACTGAAACGTTAGAGTAAGAATCTATGTATATAGTTAATTACCTCACTATGCAATTTGTAATATTGAATATGTGAAATAATTTGATTGGGAACCATTTGTAGACATTTGAATAATATATTTGTGAGGTAATATAATGTATTTTGAGTTTGCATAACATCATTTGGATTTATAAAGATAATGATTTGGTAGCTTTTCTTAGTTTCTATACCTACAAACCCGTTTGGGTTACTTTGCCTTGTCATGGAGTGAATCTATGACGGCATAACATCACGTGTCGGGCATTACGGATTTCGGGACATTACATATAACTCCTGGTAAGGGGATCGACACGTTATTGAGCTCCTATAACTCACGGTTATTATTTTTTTCTGTTTTTTTCTTCTCTTTGTTACATGAGCAAGACTTAATGGAGAAATATGACCTAAGATTTGATGCTAGATGTACCTTATGTGTGAAAGGTATTCTGATCTTAAAAAAAGATGTAAATTTCGTTACAAAGGTGGTGTTCTGAGTTGTGATTGAGTATATCAAAAGTTTCTAAACTAATGATGTATAAGTGAACTTAACTTAATTCTTATGATTAAGCTTGAAAGTATATAGTTTTTGCCTAGTTGAGACATTGGGTCCACCGACAATGACGTCATATGTATCATTAATAAGTAATAGAAAGTCGGGACATTACAAAAAAACAAAAAAAAAAAAAAAAACAATGAAATGGCAGTAGTTATAAGAGAACTGGACTAGTGGGGTTTTCATATTGAGAAGATCAAACTGTAATACTCTCTTCGTCCCACGATGATTATAATATATACGTATTTTGTATTGTTATATAGTGTAATATCCACACAAAAAATCGATCTAAAAATATATAATGGTTATAAAATATACGTACGATACGAATATAATAAATACGCGAATAAAATTTATGAACGACGAACGTTACATCGTTAAAGTAATTGTGCGTTTGAGATACAAATTTAAGCTTGAGAATTTGAGATAATTGAACGAAACATAATTATGAAATATTTTTGATAATTAAATGGACAACGATTAATTATCGAGAGACGTTATGATCGCACGAATAAATATAACGAACGAATAAACAACGTTATAATATTATAACGTAATGGATGACGATATATCGAACAAATAAATATAACGAATAGATAACGTTATAACGCGCGAACAAAATTAACGAATAAGTAACGTTAACGTTATGTTAAAATGTAATGATCCTAAAATACTAATAATGATCCTAAAATGTCATGAACGTACTTCTTTGAATATGTGTATGCTTAATGTGCGATATGAGGAATTATACTCAATTACGGAATTTATACGATAACGAAACTAAGGTTTCAATAATATATGTGCATGGATACATGCGGACGTAAAATGATGTTAATTATGATCCCTAAATGTTTTGGATGAACTTCATTATATGTGTGCATGTTTGATGTGGTGATACGATGAATTATTTTTGATCACGGGGTTCATGTACTAAAGGGATACTAAATATACCATGGGGTGATCGGGTTGTAACAATAAATCTTGACATCAGGATCGAGATCGGGGATGATTTTTTTATATGTTTAATATGTGATGTGGGTATTGGGATTGTTTTTCCTAGAATTTATGTTAAGGCTTGATTGAAGTGTAAAATGCGTTGTATGTGATTTTTGTACAAGTTACTTATGCTATCTATACTTTGAATATGTGTTATATATCGTATTAAACGGGGAATCGAGATTTAACAAATACTACAACGAATATAATAACAAACTAAAGATAACCGAATAAGTCCATTGTCGTCGATGAGGTCGTATAGTGAGTCCTTCGGGATCGAGTTCTTTGGCTCTAAGAGCGTTCAAAGTAGACATGACTGGGTCGGACGTTAAATCTAACTAGTAAGAGAACAAGTGTGATTCTCTTTATATGTGCAGCGACAAGAAGTCGTGGGTCAGAACATTGGCCGATTAGATGTAAGGCTGCCCTCTGCAGGGCGACCTTCAGCGTGTAAGTGAGGGTTTAATAAACCGAAGTACACGTAAAAAACGTAGTGAGTTTACGCCGCGAACCCAAATCATGCGTAGTATTTATGAAAAAAGAAACATTTTCACAAAAGACAATGAGTTTTCAAATGATTTTGGAGGATGATATGTGACTGAGAAATTGGCCCATGTCAGCGTCTAAGCCTCAAAAATCTCTCTTCATTTCTGTCCTCATTGAGTTCTTTCATTCATGTTGGGACACGGACTTGCGATGGTTTAAGAAAGTGAAAAGAATATAAAAGCGAACAATGACATCTATGCTTTTAATATGTGTATGGTTTGAAATGACGTTCATATTTTTCCACGGCTATTAGAAAATATTTTACAGGTACTCATCGATCGTCATAGTCGGGGAAGTACCCTGCAAATCGAATACATGAGCTTTTAGCTCACGGTTATGTGTTTTATTTGCAGATCCATCACGAAATAATGGTGAAATGGTAGAGTGAGATTTTATGCATATTGATATTTATCTCATTGTCCGAAATGTAATAAATGCTTGTTGAAAACCACTTGTAGGCGACAAGATATTGTAATGTAATCGAGATTGCATATTATCATTTGGAATTATGATTTGTATTGTTTAGGTAGGTTCCTTAATTTTTATACCTACAAACCCGTTTGGTTTGATTGGCATTGTCATGAATTGGGTCTATGACGGCATAACGTCACGTGCCGGGCATGCCGGATTTCGGGGCGTTATATATAGACATGAATATAAGTTTCGTTTTTATATCAAATCACGTTTGATCGTCCCGCAACATATATTAGGTTGAAGTACATAACTTACACAGCCATTAATGTTTCACGATAAATTTACAAAAAAATACGTTTGATTGTCGTTGTACGCGTATCAAATTTTTCATCGACATGCATATTAGGTCAAAATATTGCGATAATTTTGGGATGGAGGGAGTACATTAGTACGTATTCATTTCGTCGTCTCAATTTAATTGTAACTTATTGTTTTATTATTCCCAATATAAATGCCATATTTCTATTTATTCCTTACTTGATAATGTTTTATATTAAAATAATTAAACCCATCATTTTTTTCCTTTTCCTCTCTCATTCTCTTTTATAAATTCTATTTATACCTTATTATCTCTAAAAAAATATTTCTTCTTCATCAAATTTTATATAAATTCAACACACAAATAAAATCTCACAGCGATTCAAACTGTTATAATTAAATTAAGATGAAGATAGTGATATTTATCTTCCTTGTAGTACGTCTAGGTTTTATCTTATGAACTATAGAATACATGTAATGTAAAGTAAAGTGTAGCCAAAATACAATAATTACAAGACATTTGTTGCTTTCCTGTGAAGAATTTCCTCACTCACGTTCCAAAAAAAGGAGGCCAAAAGCAATACGCTATCACGCGGTACAAACATGTCCGTCATCCTTTTCAGTGGTTGTAAAGGTGAATCTCTATTTTGACATATTTTAAAGAAGCAGATACTTTAAAAACGGTTTCGATTAACATAACATGCACAACTCATATACTCCTGGAATATAATTTCAAAATAATTCATGAACAATTAATCTACAACTAGACAATACCAAACGCAGAGTGGACAACTTGCCAGAGCTAGCAGTTGCCATGATACGACTAGCTAGCATTGGCGCAAAAATTAAATTGGTAGACTCCAAACATGCCTTTCCCACTCCATGGAACGAACCAACCTTGAACCCCCATTTTCTCTTCAAGATTTTTAATGAGAACAATAAAAACGAGAAAAATGAAAAAAAATGAAAACGTGAATTTGTTATCTGTGGATGTCATGGCACATATATACAGCTAGGGTCCTTCTGCTTTAAACCATAAAGTTTGGTCACGGCTTACGTGATCTTGACAAATTATATCTTGGAGTATTACGGGTACGGAATCTATATTGAGTTTGCGAATAAGCATATATAGAATGTGTTATAAGCATAGTTATGTGCTCCATGTTGGAATTGCTTCCTAAATATTGTCAAGGATGTATGAAAAAGATTAATTTTATGTAAAAACTTAATGATATGTGTTAAAACAAAGAAAAATAATATGATCGTTTGGAAATCAAAACCACATACCACATTAGATTTTTTATAGATAATTAATGTCCTCATAAGTAGGAACATTCCTTTCATCTTTAGTTGGATGAAAAGTTAATGGAGAATTAGGCCTAAACACACACGCGTGGGTCGGACCAGACCTGGGCTTGGACCTAGGTAAATGGTGCGAAGCATCAAATATCATTACGTGCGTGACCTTATCTTTTTACACAAACTTTGTTTGATGTATATATATTTAGTATTTTGGAAAAGAATTTTTTTGTTCTCAGACTTTACTCTCGAAGCACGGCCTGAAGGTACCCCGTGTCACCTTGACACGACCGTATGAGGTATGGGCACAATTTCTCCATAATCTCGAAGCACGGCTCGAACCAGGCCGTGTCAAGGTGACATGGTCGTGTCTTGTTCTGGATAGCTGATATGGTTCATGTCCTTTTATCCAACGAATGCATTCTTATGCGAATAAATATATTCCTTGGACGATTTTCAGTCATCCAATATCTATATATTCATCTTCAATCCTTCACAAACATAAAATTCATTCATTCGAACATAAATCCAAAGAGAAACCGGATTTCTTCACTACAAAAAGAAAAACTCCAAGGAACTTGTTGAATTCGTTTTTCTTGGAGTTCGTCGAGGTTTAGTCGTATCTTGGAAAGACACTTGCCTGCAGCCCTAAGCGACATTGATAAGGGATAATTAGTTCCTTAAAGATAGTAGTTTTCTGTGATTCTAAGTCGATTTGAAGAAGACCGATGTTCCGTTCGTGTTTGAAGACCGAAGAAGCATTGAAGTTTATACATAGTCGTTGTACTGGTATCTTGTAAACATCCCAACACTCCATTAGTCTCAATATAGATGTAATATTTTGATTGTGTGCACATGCCAATGTGAACTTTGATCCACGTCGTAGGACGATGAAACATCATTTTTCATAAAATTATCGTGAAACACTGATGATAGTTTAAATTGTATACTTTATCCCGATGGTAAGTTCGTAATTTTATTATATCGTTAAGATGAAAAACAAAACTCCTCAAAATACATATTAAATAATATAAAGAATTCAAATATTATATATATATTGGGACAGAAGGAGGAGTAATACTCCACCTATCTTACTATCTCAAAAGTACTACGACGACGACGGATTGATATTTAACATACATTAGGTGGATGATACTCCCTTCGTCCTAATGAAATTATAATGGGTTGACTCAACACGTATATTTATATATGTGTTGAATTTATGAGGAATGTCCAATTTGCCATCGTGAGTGTGAGAGAGAGAAAGATAAGAAAAAAAAGAAAAAGAAATGGTGATGGGTGGGTTGATGCGATATAAAGTAAAGGTATTTTGATATTTTTGTAAGAAAAAAATTGATATATAAAAAAGATTGTAATTTGAATAGGACGATAAAAAAAACATATTATAATTTGAATGAGACGGAAAGAATATTACAAGATGCTATGCCATATATTCTCAAGTATTACCTTGGCACATCTTTTTGATTTTGATTTTTAACGAAAAGAGTACTCCGTCTGACGATTAACAGAAGCCAAAAATGTTTTAATGCCCTCGATCTTGATTCCACCATATGCTCACTCGAGTAAGTACGTTATCACATCTTTTTCTAATAAACGGCAAATTATTCACTCATAATCAAACTGATTCTCTTTGAAGGATGAATTGAAACATCAGCCACCAGACAACACATACACATTGACAAGCTGGCTATGTGGTACTTGTATTGTGGAGCCATTGTACAATGTAGCCAACATTGGCAATGCTTGGATCGGAGGAGCGACTTCCTCGATAAATCGCATCGTCGAGGGTACCAAGTTTGAATCAAATAACTGTATATGAAGATATATAGTCATTAGCCCAGCCCACAGCAGCTAGGCAGGACCTACATGAGCTGAGTTAATGACCATTAAGGTGTAATCTAGTTATAGCATTATCAAGTTTTGTGTAATCTAGTTATAGCATTATCAAGTTTTATGTGGTCGTCTTTTTCTTCGTTCATCAATAAGTAATATTTTATTCTGACCATAAGCTCCGAGGTTTGATATTTCTTGAGAAAATCAGAAAACAACATATCTATTGGAAATATATATATATATATAATTCATTGGTGTTGCAGCTGTAGCCAAGTAGCTATTGCACTGTACCTCTTTTTCTCATAAACTGTATCTTATTTTATTGTGAATTGTATATCAAAAGACAAAGAATGATGCTGTTCACAATAGAACAGGATGCTGTTCATAAGAAGAAGAGATGCAGTGCAACAACAACTCCAATGATATATATATACGAAAATATGTGGCTGATTTTAAATCAACCCCACAAACCCTATATGTATATATGTGTGTGTGAGAGAGAGAGAGAGAGAGAGATAACGAGCTAACGCTGCTTGTTTATGATTAACCAGTCAGCCTACATCGGACCGTCCATTCTCAAGATGAATGACTGTCATTTAGTAAAATTTTCTACTGTCTGGCCTTTTTCTAAGCGGACATGAGATTAAAAAAAAAAAAAATGGACGAATTCTTGAAATGAAATTATCATAATATCCACATTAAAAAAAAAAAAAATACTCTGTCCGTTTCATGATAAAACGGATGTCCGATTTCAAATAAGAAGTATTAGCTAATAAGAAATTCCACCAAGAAGCCACGTGTCCAATACATTCCTTGAATATTCGGACGGTCAAAATTAAACAAAACATTAAAAGTCACGTGTGTCATTATTAAAAGTATTTACTCTAATAAATGATACACGTTTATCCGTCTAAAAAATAGCCGGACAATCTATCTCTTCAACATCGTGGAAAGAGACATTGGGGCTATGACATGTATTTCAGACATGCACAGTCCCCTCGTCCCTTTCCACGACATTCAAGATTGATGAACAAGATCAATCATCGACGTCGTTTGAACCATCATTATCATCGATGTTTGCGTTTGATTGTAAGCTTCTAAAAAAATGTGAATTCGATGCGAAAGGATAGGATAGGATACGAAATATCGAGATGTGTGTTTGAAGAAAGGATAGGACATTCGAAAGGATAAACCTGCGGATTTGCTCCAAATACAAATCTCGATTCATATCGATGACGAAAGGATACGAAACAAAATATTGAGATTTGTATCTAGAGAAAAAACTGGAGATCTATTTGAATGGAGGTATGAAACAACAAATCGAACACCGGAATTATATACCATCCGTTTATTTTTTAGTCGGACATTGATGATAACATAAATTTTAAAGAGATTAATTTCCCAAATCAGATTCAATGCACTAAGCCAAATCGTTTAATTATTAATTAGGTTAAAATCCTTCAAACCATCCGTTCATTTTTTATCCGGACATTGATGGTAGCATAAATTTAACCGGATTCAATGAAGTAAGTCAAACTGTTAATCAATCCGATTCATTTTTAACCGTACTCGTTAAAACAAATTTAAAGCCTTTCATTACTGTATTATGACTAGTGGAAAACGTGGGTTGGTCCGTTTTAAGAAAATGTGACATCAGTTCTGTCCATCTAAGAAATAGTCAGATTATTTATAATCCCAAAAATCATGAAAAGGGATTAAGGGGTTGTGACCATCAGAATTATATTGATCATATGGTCAGCCCCTCATCCCTTTCCATAATGTTTGAGAATATAAAATGAGTTTCATGGTATTCGAAGTAGGAATGTGATGACTCAGAATGTTAGATGCAAACTTCATACATGGATATATGTCTTTTGGTGTTCTGTTTTATGAAAGTAAGCTTTCAAAACAGAAGCATGAGAAGACGTGTAGCAATGAAGAGTTTTGTGGATGCATATCTTCTTATCATTGGCATTTGATTGTAAACTTTAAACAAACCTTCAAAAATGCTCCAGTAGCAAAAGTGTATTCATATCGTAGTTGAATGGATAGGGCACGAAACACAGTTTTGCTGATGAAGCATATCAGGAGGTCTATTTGAATAAAAATATGATGTCCAAAAGCGAAATACATGTTTCGGATCCCTTTTATAGATCTATATTACCATCCGACTATTTTTTAGACGTATTATGAAGATAAGAACAAAATTAATGTGATGAAACATCACTGAACAAGTCAAATCACAAGCTTTAGTTATTTTAATCTGACACGTGGCAACATGGTTTGGTCCTTTTCATGTGTCTGAAAAATAGCCGGATTAATAATAATCCTAAGCATCATAGAGAGACATAAAGGGGTTGTGACCATCGGAATAATATCCAAGACATGAATAGCTTCTCATCGCTCTCCATGATGTTTGAGATTGATCAACGAGATCAATCATCATCTAGAACAAACATCGGAGTACTCCTGAAGATCGTGGAAAGAGAGGATGGCTCCCTGAACAAACATATACGAAAGATTTGAAACCAATGTTCAGTGATCATCATCCCTTTGCACGAAGTTCAGAATATTTGTTTTCTATTGTTCGAGATTATGCATAGAAATTAGAAATTTTCTCTAAAAAAATATAAATAAACCTTCAAATTTACTCCAAAAATAAATCTATGTTCAAATCGATGTCAAAGGTAAAGGACACAAATTTATTGATCGAGCAAATCTAGAAATCTATTTCAATGGAGAAGAAGAAAAGCAACCGACTGGATTTCTTTCATTTTTATAGTCCTTATTATAGCCCGGCTATTTTTTAACCGGACGTAGAAGACAAGAAAGAATGGAGTAAACACAAAACAAAAAAAACTGACACGTGACAAACCTTATTTGATCCTTTTCATATCGTTTTTTTAGAGACAGATAAGTCAAAACGTAGTAAAAAAGGAATAAAAAAGGAGTACAGCAGCAAAGATTCAAATTTGTGAAAATACATTGAAATTGTCAAAAGAAGTTTCTCTTTTTTATAGTTGGATTATACAGTGCAATTAGTAGTCAAATAACACTGACAAAATTCAGGCAAAAGTTTCTTCGTTTACATCAACATAGATTTCTTCGTTTACAAAACTCATTTTTTCTTTCTCTAAGATAAAATACACATGAAAAAATTATGTACTGTATTTTCACCATGGCAATAAATTATTTTGATAGTTTTTTTCAATCACCACAAAATATTTTCAATACTTCGAACGATAATCAATCTAGTTTCAGTTCTGAAAATTCAGAACCATTTGAAGGCAGAATTTTCGGCTCATAAGAGGAGACGGAAAAATGTTACAAAACATTTGCAAAACGTCATGGTTTTCAGGTGAAAATCAAAACTAGTCTAAAATATGTGCAATCCGAAACTTATTGTTCTCGAATGTTCGCTTATCGCATGTCAGGAAAATAGGTCAAGAATGAAGAAGTTGACGGTAGACAAAAAAATACGAAGAAGAGATCGTGTGATACGTACTGATTGCAAGGCTCGGATGTTTGTCGTCCATCATGCTGATGATGATGCATGGATCGTCACCATTTATGTAAGTGCACATAATCATCCGTTGCTAACGCCTAGCAAGGTCGGATTTATTTGCACAAGAGATAATATTACTCCAGTTGCTCGGAATATGAATTCTCTTTTAGAGGAATCCGGTATCGATCCTAATAGAATGATGAATGTGCTATCAGCTCAAGCAGGCGGTATTAAAAACGTTCATTTCATCGAAAGGGATATCCCAAACGAAGTTCAGAGTATGAGACACGAAAAACCTGATGTTACCGTAAATGATGCGCAAGCGACGGTCACCTACCTCAAGCAGTTGAGTAATAAAGGTATAGGAGACTTCTTTTTTCGATACAGGATCGACATCGAAAACAGAATCGACACGATTCTTTGGATATAGTCGCGCTCGAGGATGGCGTATGAAAGGTTCGGTGATGTGGTTACCTTTGATACAACCTACCGAACAAACAAGTACAAGATGCTGTTTGCTCCTTTCATTAGGGTGAATCATCATTATCACTCGATATTGTTTGCATTGTTAAGAGATGAAACAGAGGAGACTTTTGATTGGTTTTTCAAACGTGGTTAGAAGCAATGAATTACAGAGCACCGAAGACGATTATCACAGATCAGGACAGAGCCACGGGCAATGTAATTGCTCGAATACTCCCTAAAACACACCATACTTTGTGTACGTGGCATATCAGTTTCAAATATCCGGAGCGGTTGCACCATGTGTGTAAAGACTCGAAAAAATTGAGATAATTTATTTTCACAAATAATAACAAAAACAGTACATTACTGGATGTCGTAAGGTATACAATGGGGTTATAAAATTCGTTTGTAAGAAATCATGACAAAAATATGGTAAGGACCCAAAAAATTTTGTAAAATTTAGTTTTACAATAATTAATGTGAATAATAAATAATCATATATTATAATTTATTTTATAGGATTTAAAGACTTGTTTAACGATATAATAAGGAAAGAATATAAAATATGAATGAAAATACAACCCTAATACGCAAATACGGAAAAATACGATCTTAATATGAAAATACCGTATTTATACGAAAATGACCTATACCTAATTTTGACACTTATTTTTCTTTATGTTAGTTTTTACTCCACCTAAATTAAATTAATTATTCACTAAATACCCACTAATTATTCACTAAAACCATTTTAATTGATTTAGTTTTTTTATAAATACACGCTCTCTTCTCCTTGAAAAACTTCTTACAAACATAAAAACACCCCTTGTTATGTAAGAGAAGAGATAAGCAAGATAAGAGAAGAATGAGAGTTTGAGGAGAAGAGGAGAAGTTAGGGTTATAAGGTGACGAGGATTATTCACCATTAATAAAAGAAGATGATCATTTTGCTTAGAAATTTTATAGAAAATCGTAGGCTCTGTGATAAATTTTGATTTTAATATATGTTGAATCTTCACATGTTTAATTTTTGATAAAGTTTATAGATCATGATTTGAATTTGTGAATCTCAAGATATAAAACAAAATATGCGGATATGTTAATCTGTTAAAACTGGTTACAATGATCACTTTGTAACTTGATTTGAAATTACACAAAAAGAGTTAGAAAACGATCCTTATATCAATGAAAAGCTCTTGAAATCTATTTTTTAGAACAGTTTAAAAATTTAGATTTCAAGTTGTATGCAAGGATTTATGAATTGATTAGTAAAGAAAGGTCAAACTGTCGAACGAATAAATTGGTATTATTGGTAAGGTTTCATGATGAAAAATTTGATTCTATGGAAATGTTATAGAGTCTAGTTTATGTTCAATTTTATAAAACAAGTTTTAGAACTGTATACGAGAAGTTATAAAAGGGTCATGTTGGACAGAATCCGAAAATGAATCATTTTGACCTTGAAACAACTCCAAATATTCACAAACACTTCTAATGATAATAAATACATAAAATCATCATCATGTACTATCAAAATAATTATCAAAGACTTTTCTCAAAGCTTGGCACCACCATATAATATTACTATAGCGGTTTTTCAAGAAGTACGAATAAATATGCTTTACTTCATAACGTGAACAATCATTCACAAGGGCATGTCTTAATATGCGTATCCTATTATATTATAGGACTTGAAGACGCTGCTTGTTGTCATTTTAGGATGAGATTGAGCATGTGCATGTGAAGAACTGTATGGTTCCATTTGTATCATTAATAAGAAATGGAAAGTCGGGACGTTACAATGTGTATGCTAAGTATCCAGACACGTTTAAACACGATTTTAATGCCTGTGTCTTCAAGTCTTTGTCTATCGAAGAATTTGAGCTTCGACGGGAACAATTGCTTCAGGACTATGGTATGATTGACCATGATTGCCTTCAATCCCTATACTCGGTAAAGGAGAAATGGATCCCAACATATTCCAAAAACGAATTTCTAGCGGGAATGACAACCATATGGAGGAGCGAGGGGATGAATGCATATTTCGATCAGTATGTGAGCAGCTCAACCACCATGAAGAAGTTTCTCATGAAATTACAAGAAGCACTAGAAAAACAATTCCTACATAAAACAAAGGCTGATTATGATACGATTGTGAAAAAACGTATCTTGATCCTTCATTCGCTTTTAGAGTTGCACGGAAAAAATGTCTATACGAAGAAGATGTTTCATAGATTTCATAAGGAGTTGCAAAAAATAAACCAATACAAGATGCAAGATGTAGGGGAAAGTAAAGATACTTGTTGCAAGATCTACGCAATAACAAATGCGTTGGATCATCGAAGGATGAAAAAGACATATTTGATGACGCACTCCATCGATGATGATGCCCTCAATTGTAATTGTAATATCCTGAAAATTTTTCGATAATTTAAATAAATAAATCTTCAAATATTAAATAATGTATGAAAACATATAATGTACGAAAAGATATATATTCGAATATATTCGATAACGCACGAATAACGATATCGAACGCATAACGTTATAACGAAATGTTACGAACCTACAAATAATTTAACGAATACGTAACGTTAAACATAATGTTACAAAGATGTAACATATGTGTTTAATAAGCGAACGTATTAAATATAACGTACGTGTAACGTTATAATATTCGTATTTGGGCTAATAAAATACGGTCCCGGAAACATCCGAAATTTTTGGCAAAACAAATATCATTAAATTAGAAATAATTTTATCTAATTACGGGTATATTTTTTGATAAAATAATCGAATAAAATACGGATAAAAATATATTGATAAAAACAAAACGAGGGAGCGAATTCGAATAATATTTATTCCCACCTGAAGCTGCTCATTCCCCCCGCAAAGTCTCAGCCTTCGACGTCAATTTCGTGTCGTGCGCGCCTTCCTCTTTTGTTCATCATAATCCTCGCTTCATCACGCCTCTTCATCAACTATCCCTCGCCTTGCATCATCACCATTTGCAGCTTCACCACACTTCCCTTCTTCTCTCTCTCACAGCCAATGCATGCCCCTCCTCCTTCAGTAAACCAAATGTCTGTGCATTACCAACATCAACCAAACGTCAGCCGCACCAGCCACAATCCATGCAAGCACGCATCGAATCGTCGGATTCTTGTAATCCGGCTGACGACTGACGTATCGTGTAATCTGAGTCCATTGAAATCTCTCGAGTCATGGGCCCATAATAATAATAATGAACATAAGAGAGAATTCATACAAACACACGTATATAATATGACGCACATATTTTCTACTAAATATAAAAATATTTTACTGGTACTCATCGATTCGTCATCGTCGGGGG
>JAOVYX010020041.1:0-17579 GCA_035668315.1 Drosera spatulata
TGAGTCATCGTCATGGGTGTAAACTAGCTAGGGAGCGATGGGCATCCCCCATCCTCTTTGAATGCATGCAGCGGCTTCTATGCCGTAGTGACGGGGCCACGGGTTACTCTCTGCAGGGAGGCCCAAATTATCCCAATGCAGGCAAGCGATACCTCATTGAATGCGCACAAAAGGTACAAGGCGACGCACAGGGTATGCAGGTGCGGAAACAGAATTTGTTGGGAAACCCGAATGACGATTGACATTTTATCTTAACTCTGAACTCCGAGTCGGTCATATCCTTGGAGTGTCGTTGCTTTTGAGTCGAGTCATAAACCGTAATTAAATGCAAAATAAAGGAAAGACTCCTAAAAGCAATGCGAAGCTATATAAAGAAAAGAGAATAATGGTGATTACTCTTTTGATATTTGTATGGTTCCCAAAAAATCTCATTACACTTCAATAAAGAGGATCCTGAGATATCTCAAAGGAACTCAAAATCAGGGTGTCTGGTATCCTAAGGAATCAGATTTCATATTAACAGGCTATTCAGATGCAGACTTTGAAGGCTGTAAGGTTGACAAAAAAAAGCACAAGTAGAACATGCCAATTTCTCGGTGCAAGATTACATAGCTGTAGGAAGCTGTGCTGCACAAGTATTATGGATGAGGTCACAACTTGTTCATTTTCAAAATCACCAATATTTTATGACAGCACGTCTGCAATGGTAATCTAAGAAAATCCAGTTTTTCATGCAAGGACCAAGCACATAGATGTCATATACCATTTTATCAGGGATCATGTGCAAAAAGATCATATCAAAGTGGAATATATAATAATAGAAAAATAAATTACGGACATTTTTATAAAATCTCTCAATGAGAGTAAATATATCCAATTTCGAGGTGAATTGGGTATGTTTGATTTAAATGAGTAAATGGCCAAAAATGCTCCACTGCACATGTAAGATACAAACTAGCATTGATTTTCAATCTACTGCAGTTCTATTTTTAGAAAGAAACGTTTTCCAAATTATATGCCCAAACTTTCGCAAAATTCTTAAACTCTTTGAAATTACAATGGTAATTTTCTCAGATCTTTCTTCACAACTCTTGAGAAAGATTGGTCAACACTTGAGAGATTTTTCTTACTTGCAAATGAAATCCACAATCGTCGTCAACCTTCTCTGAGCATGATGAATCCCCTTTTATAGGCTCAGGAAATTAGAACCCGTGACTGTACTGTTTTGATGTTGACAGCTGATTGTTTGTACCCTGTACGAATCCTTAGTGATGTTGACAGGGCTTCTCACAACAAATATCAATCTCGTACAGATTTTTAAACCTCAAATCTTCAATATGGTCGTTACTCAAATCGCAGAGCACTCACCAATCAGTTTATTGCGCTTTTTCCTTTGCTACAAGCCAGCCCTGCTACACTCAATCTACTCCATTGCAATGTTATTTGATCCTGAGACTTCGATCCTTGATCCTGAAGCATTTGTGCTCTTTTGCTGTCCACGTTTGTCCTAGTTGTTTATTGAGAACCTTTGGTAGTAGTCTGCATCCAGTTGGTCGACATTGGCTTTCCAACTATGGTCTGTTGCTCTATTGCATGCTTCACTATACTGCAACTTACTATCCGAGTCCTCAACCTAAACAACCAACTACAAGCATGTCCTACTCTAAAATTTTGTTCATCAATTCTATACGCATGAGGGATTACACATTCCTAACAATAACCTTTAGCAAAAGAAAGTGAAAGATATGGGTATTGTTGGCACTATACAAGGCATGAAAATAGCCTTTGAACGATCAGGAATGATCATCCTTAGTCAGTCTCATTATATTGAGAAACTACTTTCTGAGTGGGGATACAATGAGTGCAAAGCTGTTGAGACACCTTATGATTATAGCAAACGGGTAAAACCGAATAAGGGTTCTGTTGTGAACTAGCCAGAGTATTCTAAGTTGTTTGGTAGTCTCATGTATGCTAGATCGTTGTGAAGCTCTTTTGAGGCTGATGAGGTATCTTAAGGGTACTCATGTATATGCTTTGTGCTATGCGAGACATCCTTCAGTTTTGAAAGGATATCCTGACGCTACTTGAAGCTCAAATTTGGGAGACAACAAGTCTATTACTGGTAATGTATTTACCTAGGGCGGAGCTGTTGTTGCATGAAAATCTAAAACATAGAGCTCAGAATTGGGAGACAACAAGTCTACTACTAGTTATGTATTTACCTTGGGTGAAGCTATTGTTGTATGGAAATCTAAAACACAAACATGTATAGCATTGTCGTCTATGGATTCTAAATTCTATTCTCTACATTCTGTGATTGATAAAGCAAAGTGGATGCATGACTTACTTTTGGATCATCCATTGTGAAAGTTGAAGATAAACTCAATTTCGGTGTTCTGCAATAATCAAGCTGCTAGAATGATAGTAATAACTCACTCTTTAATGGAAACAGGAGACATATTAGACTTAAACAAGCGATGCTTAATTATTTGCTTGAACTTGGGATTATCACTTTGACTTATGTCAAGTCGAAGAAAAACATGGCAGATTTTCCTACCAAAGGTTTGTCCAAAGATCGAACATTCAAAACTGTGAGGGAGATGAGATTAAAGACTTAATAGAAAGTCCTTAAACATTTCTTATTATTTTGAATGAGCTCGAATCTGGAAGAGAACTTTAAAAATTTAGTTGAATAGGCATTCAAGAAATTCGAATATTTTGACAATTTAGTGTGAAGTGTTGAGTATGAAGAATTGTTATATCATTCTAAATTTGATGATTTGACAAGTCTTTGCATAAAACATTAGTACTAAATTCTTTCCAATATGGATATAAGAAATGTCAGATATGTTTTAATGACGTTATATATAGTTATGTTTGACTATAGCCTTCCAAATGGAAACATGAAATGATGTTTTCACAGAAACTGCAAGTTTTGGTGGTAAAATTAGATTATAATACCTATTGGTATTCATTTATATCTTTGTGAAATTGTAATAGGTTCTTGTAGTAGAACTAGATGCTTTTTGCACTATGGTATATTATCTTGGATACATATTTACTTATGATTGTCATGTTTTGGTTACCTGTAGTGGATAACGTGGAAATGGAGGAGTATGATCAGCTTAGCCTGTATCTTGACGATGATGATTTGATCGACGAGTAAAGTTGTCATGCTATGAAGGAGCTTTCTTTTTTTATTTTGCTCTTGTTTGGACATTCCTGACAGTTGTTCGAGTTTAGAATTTTTGATTTCTTACACTTGTTGATTATTGCTTGAATCTCATTTCTTTTGTTGATTCAGTTGTTTTGAACCTTTTTTATTTTGACAATATGAATGATGCATTATTGAGTTTTGGACATTGCATATTGAGACTAATTGGTGTTGCAATATTAAGAACATAGGAGGAGATTATTGAGATATTTGTTTAATTATACCAATTAAATATCTCAATAATATGTTCTAATTTTAGCCGTACGATTAAGTATAGGAATAATCGATGGACATTTAATTTCGTCCATGTTACAAACCTAGTGTTTTCAATAAAAACTAGCCTAGAGATAGCAGTCTTGGTATTCCAAACTACATATCTTGATTGTTTTGTTTTAAGCCTAATTAGAAAACAACCAAAGATATTTGCAACTGACAATACAAAAATCAAGGCCATTTGCGACTGTTACTTCCGTCGCAAATTCCATCGCAAATAGTGTTTAGCAAAGGATTTGCGACAGGAACCGACTGTCGCAAAAGACCTAGTCACTAATTGATTTAGCGACGAATGATTCAAAATCCATCGCTAATCTACGACGAAACTGTCGCAAATTAAAGACAACAGGGAAGTTCGTCGCAAATGCGATTTTCATAAGTGTTGCGACGGAACAAACATGCTGTCGCTATTTAGCAACGGGTGCTGTCGCTAATTTACGACGGAAACATTTATTCCCGTCACAAACTCTTATTCCTGGAATGGATTCATTTGCAACGGATTTCGTCATAAATTAGCAACTAAGTGGTATTTCTCCGTTGCAAAACTGGTTTTCGGAAGGAAAAAATAGCTGAATTCCCGCCTCACTTGCTATACACAACCAACCATACACTCAAAGTACATTTTGGGGTGTCAACCCAACATCAAACACCAACCATAGATGCAAGTAACATATATTAATTCCAAATAAACAAGTTACACGATACTATTGTCAAAATAACCAAAACATCCAATAAAAAGCACCAAACATCCAAGTTTAAAACACATGAGTCTGCTCGGACGAGTCGGGAGAGAATGATGGATTCCGAGGTTGAGGAGGAGGTCGATCAAGCGGGTTGTTACCGCACTGATACTGCTGCGAAACTCGCTGGACCAACTATTCCTGTTCCTAATGAGAAGGTTGATCAAGCAGGTAGAGACCGATCCCTGCGAATGCTTCGCCTCTGCTTTATTCCTGTTCTCTTGAGCACACTGAGATCGGTTTTGAAACTTTTTCAACTTTCACAACACCTTAAGAGCCTCCTCTGTCTCGTCACCGCACCAAAGGACCTTCTTCCCCTTTAGTATAGCTTTCTTCAATTTGTACACGCTGTCACAAACCCGATTAATCATCTTTGCCCTCCACTTGGCCATGACGAGATCAGTGTACTCTTTTTTCCAACGGTACAACACCTCTAACTCCAAAGACAAAATTAAGAAACGATTATGGTTACTGACGACAATTAGAACTATATAAAAAACTAAATAAATAGATGTAAATTTCAAAATTGTAAATCTCACCCTGAAGTACCCCAACATCTTATCCCTCGCCCATTTAGGGATGTCGGTCCAACACGTCTAGGGACCAGCGTAACCCAATAATGACACTCATCAAACCATCCATCACACCAATAATAAACCAACAATAATTAAACAAAATTAAGCAAATCTAACGACAAATCAAGGAGATTAGAAATCAAAGTTTAAGAATTTCATAATTGTTAAGGGTGGTGGCTGTGGTGTTGAAGACGAAACGCTGAGATTCCGGGACCAACAATCAGAGGACTCTTGCTGTCGATGACGAGATGCAGCTGACCCCTCGGACGGCGAGATAAAGGTGGTAGGGGTTTGAGAGAGGTGGTGGTTTGAGGGATTTTGAGATGAAATAGGGACAGCGGCAACCGGACGGCAATGGCCCATGGACGACAGCGACCCACAGACAACGAAGATGGTGTTTTGTAGTGATTTTTGCGAGTTTTTTTTTTTTTGTGAAAAGGGAAGTGGGGAACTGTTGATTTTCAGGGTATAATTAGAACATTTTGTGACGGAAGGTCGTTGATTTACGACGAATTGTGATTGTCCGTCGCTAATTTACGACGGAAAAATATATCCGTCGTTAAATTTATTTTGCGACTAATTTCGCTTTTTTCGTCGCTAATTAGCGACCACAAAAATATAGGTAGTCACTATAATGCTGGTTTTTTTTTTTTTTTTTTTTTTTTTTTTTTTTTTTTGTAGTGTGAGAAATGTCGAGGGTTACCATAAAAACATGAGAAACAAGCACTTTAACGATATATCAGGAATAGTATCAAGAGCCATATCAGAGTAGGATTGAATTCAAATGGAGCTGATGTAGGACCCTAATGATGTGGAGTTGGCAGAATTTGAGGGTCATTGGTTGGATGCTTTTTGTCCACTCCGACTTATGGAGGAGGCGCATTTATAAACAAATCTCAAGAACAAGATGGCTAAAGGAAGAAGATCATAATCTTAGATTTTTCTTCAACTCTGTGAGAGCCCGATAGAATGAAAGGAGAATCATCAGTCCAGTAGGAGCGTATTGAGAAGCCCGAGAGAGTGAAAGAGCATGTGGTTGACTGTTTCAAAACCATGCTTAACTAACTTGTAAGGTAGGCAGTAGATTGAGATTTCATAGTTCATCCATAAGACCCTCAGCCAAGACCAGGCAACACTTGAAGCTATAGTATCACTGATGAGGAAATCCAGTGGACCTTATTTTGTTTCTCCAACAATAAAGCCCTTCAGATGGTTTTTGTGTTGAGTTCTACAAAGAAACATGAGACGAGATAGTGAAGATGGATGTTAGTTTACCTTTGAAGGAATTCTTTTTAATGGGAGAATGCTTCAAGAGGCCAATGCAACATATCTGGCCTTGAGATAATCCTATAATCATGAATGACTAGGCCAATCTCAGTTTGTAACACGATATACAAATGTATATGGAGGATTATTTGGCAATACTCTTGTTAAATGAATGAATTTATGCAGGGAAGGCGCATTAGTGACAGTATAATGCTGGCTCATGCACTTATGCATAATTACCATAAGAGTCAGTATCTTCCTATAATGACTGTTACAATTGATATGAAAAAGGCGTAAGACTATGTTGGTTGGCACTTCTTGGTTAGGACTCTGGAAGCTCTTGATGTGCCAGAGAAGGTGATCACATGGATCGGAGTTGCTGTATCTATTGCTATGTATATTAAGTCTCTATTAATGCTTAACTTCAAGGGTATTTTGGAACTTCACGAGGCCTAAGGTAAGGGTACCTCTTGTCTCGTTATATGTTAATTGTGGATATGAAACTATCAACTGCAATACTGAGGAAAAAGACTATATAGAAGAGGGATTCAGGTTCCATTGGAGATGTAAAAGGAGAAGATATGTAACTTGCTATTTGGTGATGATGTACTTCTATTCTGTCATGGCGATATGAGATCTGTCTGATGATTACATGAAAAAGTTCAGCTTTTCTCCATACTGTCTGGTCTATGTCCAAACACAGGAAAAGTTAAACACTATGTGCAGGTGGCCAATCACCCTATAAGCTAATTAAAGATTTTGCACTTGTGGTAGGTTGTAAATCTCGTATATCGGTATCATATCCGAATGGGTTTTTATATATCGGATATCGGTGATATATTGAAACACCATCTTCCTCTTCACCTCCTATAGACTCTGTTGTCCTATAATCTTCATTCTTTCTATCAAGAATAACCTTTAGAAAGAGAGAAAAAAGATCTTTTACCTATATTAAGTTGTTTAATTTTCTATCAGTTATCATTAAAAGAAAACAAAAGTAAAATCATAAATGAAATTATTACTTACCTATATGGGGATATAATATCCATATCGGATATCGATTCATATTTCGGGTCAAACCCGAGATATTGGCAAGATTGAATTTTTTTTTTTTTTCATATCGTCTCGGTTAGAAGTTCAAACCAAAACCTCGGCTAAGATATGGGTCATATCGACCGATATCTTGAACAATGCTTATGGGATTCAATGAAGGATAACTATTTAGGGCTCCTATTATTAGCTCCGGACTCAACGCAGGAAGTTGTGACCAATTTGTTGATAACATCACATCTAGGGCAAAGTCATGTGGAAATAGGAGTTTATCACTTGTTGGAAGAGTTCAGTTGCTGATTTCTATGCTTATATCAATAGAGCCGTATTGTTGTTCCATATTTTCTGCTGCCTAGGAGTGTTATAAGGTCAATATAATTAGTAATGACTAGATTCTTGGGGAGAGGAACCTTCACAGAAAAGAAAAACAACGTTGCTGTGAAGGGCATATGCCTTCCAAAAGAGAAAGGTGGACTTGGCTTGAAAAGTTTGAAAGAATGGAACAAGGTGTGCCTCATCAAGCATATATGACTCTCATGGAAGGAGAATCCTTGTGGACCAGATGGGGTTGGACAAACCTGATGAGAGATAAGAATTTCTGGAGCATGAACATCCCAGTTGGGTCTACATCAACATAGAGAAGTATCTTACTGTTGAAAGCATAGGAAGCATCAGGATGGAAAATGACAGATTTGTGTGAAGAAATGATTTGATAATTTGGTATCAAAATGTTTTCCTATTGGAGAAAGATTGTTAGGGGAAAATGGACAAAGAAAAAAAAAGTTGCAATCAATACAAGACAGGGTATAATAAAAGAGAAAAATAGATCAACATGTTTGTTTGATAGCGTGAGGGACCAAGGCTCTTTATATCTACTTTTTCTTGATATGCATATAAATGGGATCAGGATCCACGGGAATACCATTATGAGCCTATTCATCTATAATCAACAATGGCAACTTCCTGCTCGTATACAAGGAATCCTAAACATAGTTACAATGCTACTGACCCAAGGAGGTCAGAAAAATATGATGTGGTTACCATAGATAGTTACAATGCTAGTGACCCAAGGAGGTCAGAAAAATATGATGTGGTTACCATATGCAAATTACAAATTTTCTTCAACGTCTGGATGGGAGTTATTGACCAAAGGCACAAAAAGTTTCATAGAGGAAGGATTCCAAGACATGCTCTGATATTGTGGCTTGTTGTCAGGATGAGATTAGCAACGTAGGACAGATAATTCATACGAAAGATCTAGCTTGTGGCTTCTGCGGTGCTGTACAAGACTCATATGACCACCTATTCTTCAATTGCTTGGCTATTAACCCTATTCTGACTTTATGGAGTGCTAAGTTGTCACACCCCAAACCCGAGAAAATGTGACTGACACGCGAATTATAATTTCGTATCTTATAATCCACGTCATCCTTATAAAAATTCATACAATATGAAAATTGATAACATAAAATTACATCTGTCTCCAACTTGTATCATATTTTTCCAAAAATAATAAAAAGAAATGCATAATTGTCTCGAACTAACCATAAACATAAATAACTACTTAAACGGGAATGCATGCTACGAAAATCCTATGAGATCCGCTTTAGAGATTCCATGATATTCAAGCTAAACCTGCTAACCTGGTGAAAAACAGACAGATAAAAGCAGTCAGATACGAAGTCGAGCAATAAATCTAGCACTACGAGTGAGAAATAACAAGGTCGAAACAATAAAGGCTGGCTGGTTCCCATAAAAGAAAAGGTCACACAGGGAGTGTTTAATAAAGTCATGACAAATATCAACTCGTGTGAAAGGTACAAATAACCAATATATACTCCTAGAAACCCAAATCAAAAATCAACACAATGCTCAATAACACGATCAAGCAAAGATACCGGATTTTATCTCTAAAACCCTACATTCAATCAAGATGACTGTAAAAAAAATAATCACCATGGCCTTCTAAAAGATCTCAAACTGTATGGATATCCATGATTGACACGCATGTCGCAACGTTTGCAAATTATATCCTAACTATGCCACACAATAATAAGATATTAAATTAATCCAGTAGCGATAAGTGATTCTAAATATGAAAAGAAAAGGGGTTTTGAGGTTGGTGTTTTAAACTAAACTAAACAACAAAGATAAACGAGTTCTTAAAGATGGAAAAAGGATAGCGTGACTAATGTATAGTGTTTTGGCTGGATTTCTTCACCGATGTATTTTTTTTCTTACTTAATCATGTTTGTGAATGTTGTAACGAAGTGAAACTTAATTAACGTTATTGCCGATAATGTTAACTCATATGCACATGAGCTAATCCTAACATTAGTTAGTTAGGACAAAAGAGAATGAACCTAACTTACCTAATATTGTTTAAGCGCATAACTCAATATTCCATATAAAGTAGCAAAAGAGAATGACTATTAATAATAAGCTCAATTGGATTGAATACTCAAAGTTATACAAAAAAGAATGATATAACTTTTGATTTGCTATCATATTTTGTCAAGAGAGAATGACAAATGCATAAAACCTTGACTATATAACTTAGAATGGCCTATTCTAAATCATATGATCGCAATTTAGTTCAATCAATTTATCCATGAAACAAACATTAAATCATAAGTAAGAAATATTATGATCATTTTCCATCTCTGAAATCCACTACAAACACGTATACATTGTCACACTGTGATGAAACTACTCACGATACATAGACAAGTAAACTTGTTCAAAGACAATATAATCAACACAAACCATAAATCCAATAATCGATTGAATAACAACAACTATAAAACCAATATACCTAAAGATAAGATCGATAAAAAAAGGTTATTGAAGTTTCTCTCTCAATTTTGATCTAAAATGATCGTTGTTGATGAATATGTATCTTTGATGAAGCGTCTTGATGGTCACCTTTGCACGTCCGTTAATTTGATGATGATCTCCTGGCTCGGACGGATTGATTCTCTTGATTGACGAGGTTTTCCTTGTTCTCTCTGCGTTACGGCAACGTTTCTGCGTCGAAGAAGCACCCTGAAGTGAAAGAGGACGTCTGAAATTTATAGGAAACTCGGGGATGCATCATCAAGATCGAAAATCGACTTTCAGGATTTAATCGAGCTTCTGGAATTCAGCGCGACACGGCTGTGCCACACTGACGCACAGCCGTGTCACACACAATCTTGAAAGTGATCATCATGCAACACGGTCGTATTTGGCTATGGCATGGTCATGCTCCTACAAACTGAAGCTGCTGAACTCCTGTGACACGGCTGTGTCACAATGCGACACGGCCGTGTCTACCTTGAAAGTTCCCAGGTTGTGAAGGAACATGGCCCGTGTCATATTGTTTGTCATCAACACGTACCGTGTCACTTTGGGCAGTGACTCCGTCCTTCAAGTTGTACGGGCTGTGTTGTTTAATGCTCAACGGTGTATGCTTAATAAATTTGCAATCACTTTATCATCTCAACCAAACTCCATTATATTCTTTTCCGAACGTCTTTGCACACATTTCGTGACTCTTAAAACTTTTTCCAAATGACGTTTACATAAAAACGCATCTTCCATCATCAATCTACAAGAAAAACGTAAAAACCAGTATCCGACTCTAAAATAAAAATTAAACTAACATAAATGCAAATGACTCAAAACACAAACAAAACGCAGGTTATTAATGCTTAAAAATATGTGTGTTTTCACACACATCATATTCCCCCAAACCAAACGTTTGTTTCTCCCTAAACAAAGCAAGCAACTCACAAGAAAAAACAAGAACGACGTAAAATGAAGAACTCATAACAAATAGGGAAAGTAGTATCATAACACATAAATTCTGCAAGGCAACTCAACTTCCTCCTTCCATATTACATAAACTAACCGTTCTCATGTGTCATAACAAATTTCAAGCTAGGCACGACTCACCATCCCATGATCGAGAGGATCATATCAACACTCATTACAAATCTGCAAAACTAAAGGTTCAAACCAAATAATACGACAACAAGTATTTGCGCACTTTCACCTTCTTACCCGAACCAAGTAAACATATAAATCACAACAAAGCAGGGCTCAAGATGATATTGACGAAGGTAGGTGAAACAAGTAAGTTTTTTTTCTTTTTTTTTTTTTTTTTTGGTTCATGTGGAGCGTGAAGAGAAAAAAGGATTGAAATCATGCCATGAGTCAAGTGACAAACACAATTACTTATAATTTCCGTCCCCCAACAAAGCATTATGCTTTGAATACAAGTACCACACATACTCAAAAGACAAACTCAAAGAGAATGTACCTAACTTTGAGTCAAAACTTGCTCTCTTTTCTTTCTTTCTTTTTTACTTCTTTTTTTTCCTTTTTTTCTTTTTTTTTTCTTTTTTTTTTTTCTTCACAAGCTCATCTTATCGAGTATCATGCCCACTCTCTAGTCTATAGAAATAGTTGCTTTTTGCTTGTTGGATTGCTTTGACAATCATCCTTTTTTTTTTTTTCCAATACTAGAGAAACAACATATCACATCATCTAAACACTTCCTACCCCTTCCAAACCATACATCACTCATCATAATTCATCCCTCATTATAACTTTCTCATAAAAAAAAAAAAAAACTTTTCCCCCAAACCAAACTTGACTCATAGCACAAAACAATCCAAAGAAGGGCTCTTTTGTGAAGTTGAGTATATGAAAATATGAATATAGAATGTGATCAACTCATTTAGTCATCATAACATGAACATTGCAATGACCATAAATAAGTGAAGCAAGTTTAGATTTGAAAGTAGAAGCAATTGAAGGACAAGATAATGCAATGTAAGGAAGTAATGTAGCATATGTAGGTATGTAAAATAAGGATAGGAACATAAAGATTTTCGATGTTTACCTCTCCGCCTAACCACTTTCAAGTTGCTACTAACTATTGCTTGCAATATTATATGAATCTAGCTCTAGTTTTGCACTCACATCCTGTTTTTAGTTGAATTCACTCCCTCATGTGCCTTAACTAGGAATTCAAATTAAGCGATACTTCGAACTAACTAGTTATGCAATAGGACAAAGGTTTCATCTTAGGCCATCGTTTTTCTAATATGACACATTTTCCACTAAATTGCTAAAAGTTGAACATTTTCCATAATTCCTATAACTCTTGTGCATCACATTTGCTAAACATCTAGAAAATGATGAAATCATAATTTTTTTTAATTTTTTTAAAATTTTATTATATATATTTTTTTCAAAAAATCAACAAAAGTAAAATGAATGAAAATAAGAAACTAGATTAACTAATCCCTCCCCCAAGGTAAAACTATACATTGTCCTCAATGTTTAAGAGTAAGACTTGAAATATAATAAGGACATAAAAAAATAAAATAGAAACTCACTTGATAGAGATGAAATCTCGTCGATAGCTGTTGCTTCCTTCAAAATACACTAATCTTGCTCCGTATGCTAAATATGTTTGTGAAATGCCATATGAATCATATGATTTAATCCTACACACATTCTCACAAAACACATCAAAGAATCGAGTAGAAAATAACATGTAATAAATTAAAACACCATTGTACACTTATTCTATCAATTTTCATAGCAAGGATTTAGAGTTTCCGAAGATATAACTCGCCCGATGAATTTATTAAAAATGAAACGAACTCCTAAGCTAAAAACTAAACTAACGTATTGCAGTTAAAGAAAACTAAAGACTCGGGTCGCCTCCCAAGAAGCGCTTGGTTTAGAGCATGCACCCTGCCTCTTTTGGGTTATTTGAAATGCTGCGGAAGCCAAGATAAAACCTTCTTTTTCTTACGTTTGATATTTCTCAAAAATCTTATTTTCTCAAAAAGAGTAATCAATCATGCCCAAATAAGATTTCCTAGATATTTGGATATATATGAAAATAAAATAAAGCATGATATATCAAAATCTTCCTTATGATCATGAAAAACATCTAAACTAAGAAGATTTTCAGAAAATGAAATATTTGAATGAGACTGATCAATTTCAAATTCATTAATAAGAACATCCAAAACAAACATTGATTCATGCTCAGGGATATCAGGCATTTCTAACTTAGAATCATGTTGTTCAACTTCGTCATAAGAATACATATACTTTTCCCATTTCATAAAATAATCAAGTGTAATATATTGACCATCAAAAAAATTTCATCGATATTCATTTTCAAGTTTGCATCATCAAATTCATTATAGTCAAGTTCAAAAAAAATTTCGTTCAATTCGTCACATCCTATCTCTAGCTAAAATTTCTTCTTCCAACTCATCCTGTGTCTCATTTCGTCCTAGACTCTCTACTTCCAATGTTTCTTCATAATTTTCATCTATCATTAGATTTTCTTGCATTTGTGATTTATCAAGTTCAGTATCAATTTCATTGAAAGCTAGAGTTTTTAAATCGCTCATTTCAAGGGTAAGTTGATTGACTTGACTTTTCAATATTTCGATGTTAGAGATGTTTTCTTGAGAATAAGTTGAACTTTAGGCAATTGAGTTAGTCAATTCATGTAATGAATTCAATGAATTTTCCAAAGCTTCCATATTAATATCATCACTAGAAAGTTCATATTGACCTTCTATTTGTGCATTATTATCATATTCTCAATAAAATATTCGTAAGGTAAAAGTTTTCGTCCGAATCATCCTCAAATTGAATATGATTAGAACTCTCAATTTTAGATAATTCTTCACCACCTTTAAATATGATAAAATTCTCATCTCCTTGTGATTGTTCAGATTCATTATACGACATAAAGATTGGAGTTTCTATTGAAAATGGTATAGATTTGAGTTCGTCAAATTGACTTTGCAATTTACGCTTATTGCATTCCCTTTCTTATTCAAACACCCTATTTTCTTCTTGAATAAGATGTTGGTTATGCGGAATTATTTTAACCATTTCTTCTAAAGACATAGAATTTGAAACTTGCGAGTATGGACTTGAGGGATGACTATATGGATGGTCAGGAGAATGACTTTGTGAAAAGTCAAAAGAATTATTGACAATGAAGAATTAAAATCTTGATAACCCTCATAATAATTTTGTTGATCTAACCATCCACCATTATAATAGTTATAATAAGCATTATATCCATATTGTGGTTGTGATTGTTGGCAAACATATTCATTTGATTGGAATATTCATGAGATGAAAAAGTTGGGTAATTGTTAGTTTGATGTTTCATATTAAAATAATTTTCACATAGCCAATTATTTCATCTAACGTTTTGGCAATTTCATCATTTTGTCAATTTTATCTAACGTTTGAGATAAGAATTATCGTAAGATTGGTAATCCAACATACCATATGATTGATAATTATAAACGATAGTAAAAATAAATTTAAAATTAATTTAAAAATAACAATCTCACCAAATATACCTTTTGAAAAATTTTAAAATAAAATAAATAAAATAATTTTAAAAAAAATAATAGAACTTCGAGTGACATAAAATAAATAAAATTAAATCACAATTAGTTAACTTTTAATAAAATCGTTCCTCGACAACAACGCCAAAATTTGATATGCCTGTCACAAGATATGCAAATTATATCCTAACTATGCCACACAATATCAAAATATTAAATTAATATAGTAGCGATAACTCAGGGTCGATCCCACAAGGAACGGGTTTACTAATGAACTAAAAGTGATTCTAAACATGAAAAGAAAAGGGGTTTTGAGGTTGGTGTTTTAAACTAAACCAAACAACAAAGATAAACGAGTTCTTAAAGATGGAAAAAGGTTAGTGTGACTAATGTATAGAGTTTTGGTTGGATTTCTTCATCGATATATTTTTTTCCTTACTTAATCATGTTTGTGAATGTTGTAATGAAGTGAAACTATCAACATTATTGCCGATAGTGTTAACTCATTTGCACATGAGTTAATCCTAACATTAGTTAGCAACGGCAAAAGTGAATCAACCTAACTTAGCTAATATTGTTTAAGCGCATAACTCAACATTCCAAATAAACTAGCAAAAGAGAATGACGAGTAAGAATAAGCTCAATTGGAATGAATACTCAAAGTCATACAAAAGAGAATGATATAACTTTTAATTTGCTACCATATTTTGTCAAAAGAAAATGACAAATGCATAAAACCTTGACCATATAACTTAGAATGGCCTATTCTAAATCATATAATCGCAATTTAGCTCAATCAATTCATCCATGAAACAAACATTAAATCATAAGCAAGAAATATTATGATCATGTCCCATCTCTGAAATCCACCACAAACACATCTACATTGTCACACTACGATGAAACTACTAACAATACATAGACAGGCAAACCTTTTCAAAGGCAATATAAACAACACAAACCATAAATCAAACAATCGATTGAATAACAACAACTATAAAACTAATATTCATAAAGATAAGATCGATATAAAAATGTTATAGAAGTTTCTCTCCCAATTTTGATCTACAAAGATCGTTGTTGATGAATATGTATCTTTGATGAAGCGTCTTGATCGTCACCTTCGGGCGTCCGTCAATTCGGTGATGATCTCCTTGCTCGAACGGATTGATTCTCTTGGTTGGCGAGGTTTCGCTTGTTCTCTCTGCATTGCGGCAGCGTTTCTGCGTCGAAGAAGCTCCCTGAAGTGAAAGAGGATGTCTGATATTTATAAAAACTTGGGGATGCATCATCAAGACCTAAAACCGACGTTCAGGACTTAATCGAGAATCTGGAATTCAGCGTGGCACGGTTGTGTCACACTGACGCACAGCCGTGTCACGTACAATCTTCAAAGTGATCATCGCGCAACACGGTCGTGTTTGGCTCTTGCACGGCCGTGCTCCTTCAAACTGAAGCTACTGAATTCCTGTGACACGGCTGTGTCACAATGCGACATGGCCGTGTCTACCTTGAAAGTTCCCAGATTGTGAAGGAACATGGTCCGTATCATACTGTTTCTCATCAATACGGGCCGTGTCACTTTGGGCAGTGACTCCGGTCCTTAAACCTGTATGGGCTGTGTTGTTTGATGCTCAACGATATGGCCCGTGTTGCTTAATAAATTTGCAATCACTTTATCATCTCAACCAAACTCCATCATATTCTTTTCCGAACGTCTTTGCCCAAATTTCGTGACTCTTAAAACTTCTTACAAATCACGTTTACATAAAAACGCATCTTCCATCATCAATCTACAAGAAAAACTCAAAAATATGGCAATATTCGACTCTAAAATAAGAACTAAACTAACATAATTACAAATGACTCAAAACACAAACAAAACGCAGGTTATTAAAGCTTAAAAATTTGTGTGTTTTCACACACATCAATGATCAATCATACAATTAAACTCGACGATGGCTCCAACCTGTGTAATCGTGTAAGATCATCCCAAGTGGCAAATACCACATGTTTGTCACAGCTAGTCTGATCTCTTGGATTGGGTTGGACCGTATGATGGTCCGGTCGTATATCGGACTGATCTGATGATGAGGGACCGATCTGGGGATGCATCAAATGATCTGCACACCAAGAACCAGGAAATATGTCGTCTGTCGGGAGACCGAGGTGCGTACCTCGGACGCCCACTTCGACGCTCAAGTCAGTATGTGCCGATCTGGGTGAGAGAGAGAGAGAATAAGAAAAAGTGATAGAATGTGGAGGAGATTGAGAATAAGAGAGCATACCTCCTTAGGAATGGTGAAGGGTATTTATAGGGATGGAAATCCTAGTTAGGTAGGCTTTGTCCTTACCTTTCAAGGCTCATTTCCCTTATGTTGACTCTTCCTTCTTACCATTGGAAGAACCATTTAACTTAACTTGTCCTTAACAAAAATCTTGACTTGGGTGACAATCATTTGCCCCCCAAGCCTTCGAGACTCACCAATCTGGTCGACACGAAGGGTTGTATTCTCTTTTATCTGTTCTTGGGATGGAGCGTAGGACGATGTGTCCGATCAAGCATTTTCGTCTTCTTATACCGTACTGAGGGTACTTCCTTCTTCACCTTCCTTTTCTCTCTTACATATTTGTTTATGCGATTGATCATTTTGTTTCGTTTTGTAAAATGTGATCGGCACACTTGGCCTTCTTCACCGCGTGGATGATCTAATCACTGAGAACCGAAACCTTCAACAATCTCAAGAGCAGAGTCAGGTGCTTCCGTTCGAGCTGGAAAAGGAGAGGAGGAAGTGGATTGAGGCCGAACGAGATCTCTCGAGCATGCAGGTTTCTCAGGCAGCTACTTTTGCCAAGCTCGAGATGTCGATCGACGAGGTCGCCTCGCTAAGGAGGTAGTTAGACGATGCAGATAACAAGGCCGAGGAGGCTAAGGAAGATGCGTTCAAGAAGGGGATCGAGTCTGGATTTGATGAGCTGGAGGAATTCTGTAAGATGTGATGCATGCCGTCGTAAGCACGTCAAATTTATATTTATAAGAGCACCCACTTCACTCTATAAATATGGAGTTAAA
>JAOVYX010020042.1:0-17579 GCA_035668315.1 Drosera spatulata
AGCCCACCCGAGCAACAAGATATAGGATTATCAGGAGTTTGAACATAAACTTTTATCGAACAAACTGTATTATGATTGTAATTTAGTTTGATTGTAATTTTATCGAACATAAAATGCATTTTTAGTTTGATTGTAATTTAATACAGGGATTTTCTGCAATTTCTGTATTTCTTATTTATTTTTTTTAAATCAAATAGCATATAGCGATGGAATCCGTCTCTAAACAAGAAGTAAACAGTGACTATGTCCGTACACTGTTCACGATACTGTTCACGACACTGTTCAGTACTGTTTACGACATATGTTGATTTATTCTGTCGTTAATTGAAAAAAATGGAGACGGATTTATTCCGTCGCTAGATATTTCTTCGCTATATGTTGATTTTTTTGTAGTGTCCACGCGGTTTGATTTCGAGACACACAGCCATCACCGTCAACAAGAATGTTAAATAAGCTTTTTGTTTGTATACACAAACTGTTGAATTTGAACTCTTTCCACGTGAATTCGAACTATATATATATATATATTTATATGCTCCTTATCACAAAGATAATCCACATAACACCTGTAGCATCAATCAATTGTTTTTTATTCACAAATTTTAAATTTGAAACTTTAACAAGAACAAGAGTCTTTTACCACATGGACCATGAACACTGGTAAGATACGCATTATTTTTGCGTTCATTGACCCTACAAATTTTACATCCAGTTTGTGAGTTTCATTGGTAAAAAAAGGGGCAAGATAAAAGAAAATGATCCATTTTTCTTTGTTTGTCTTGTTTGTGAGTTTATTTTTATTTTTTGATAATGTAGGTCCATTTGATAGGAAAAAAGAAAGAAGAAAGAATTTGAAAAAAAAAAAAGTAAGAAAGATTTTGCTTACAAAAATTTCCTTCCATAAATGGTAGGATTTGATTTTTAAAACTCACAAACAGAGCGATAGTATACATCCTAGGTTTTATCAAAAAAAAAAATATTCCCTTCATCTAATTTAAATTATAACGTTGCATTATGATTGGATTATTTAATATCTATTTTGAAAAGCTTTATTTTTCGTCTCAACAACGAAAAAAATTATTACATTTGTTTAGGATCGTAATATATAATTTAAACTATCATTAATATTTCACGATAATTTTACATAAAACAACCACACCTACTAGTGAGAATCTGTACATTTTACTCTAAACCGACAGTTAGACACGGCGCCGCGGACGTCACCGGAGGAGAACTGCAGTGTTTTGTGTGCAAACAAATGACGGTATGTAATATCCGTTTGCTTCTTCTCAGTACTCAATTTCTCCCAATTCTACTTGTGTCATTATGCCCTAGCGATTGATGAAGCCACTGGTATACTTATTCCGATTTCGCTCTGTTAATTTTGGGAGTTCTGAAACACACAAAGTGCTAATCCACAAAATAAATCACATAGGTGATAACAAATGGGAAGATTTAGATCGAATTCATGACCTCATGTCATGACTTGTTCTGATAGTATGTCGAGAAATTAATCTTATCAAAAGTTCGAATTGATGATAAAAGAGTCACTAATGTATATATAAACACTGGTAGATCATTTTCTTCCTACATCATGCATTCATTGGACTTATTTGGATTATAACTTATCAAGAAGGATTGATTCAATAATAAGAATTTTTTCTCCAAACATGTGATTAGGGATTGGACCGTCCTTGGAATATTGAGAAATAGTCTCTTTCAAGTCTCCTTGTACTGCAAAGTCAAGACCACGTATATTTTTCTCCTTCCCGAACCATATTAGTGTAGTACTTGAAACAGAAAATGATTTTTTAATGGGACCTGCATGATTTACTTGTCACTATTCTGAATGAATGGCTTAGGGGAGGAGTTTGAGGCTATGGTACAAATGCTAATTTCTCTAGCATTTGATTGGCTTTTTGTGGGAGGTAATTTTGGTTAGTTCATACTGGTTGCAGTTGCATTGCTAAAATGAGTCGTATCTCATCATGATGCATCAACGACTCAGTATGGTTGTTATACATGGAAAATACGTAGGAATTAATGACTCAGTATGGTTGTTATACATGGAAAATACGTTGGAATGACTCTGGAGTAGTCTGACTTTCGAGATTGTTGTAAATTGGTTTGACTCGAATATGCAACTCGGAAATCGAGATGTGTGTTATAACTGAAACTTGATTTGTCCTAGTCTGTGGAACTGGTCATGGAGACTGATGACTTTGTAATGGAAATCGACGACTCGCATAGGCAACTAGTTGATGAAGATTATTGGTGCTGCATTTCCCATGTACGTGATGTAGACTTCATTGCTATAGTTTGATGATTTGAGGTTGGCTATCTGGTCTTTCCAACATAGCTTTGAAATACTTTCTTTTGCGTCTCTTTAGTGTTCCAAGTGGAATATGAGTTCATGAACTTATGTTATTTTTGACATTGACTTGTTGACTTTGTCTCCTATAAATAGATCCTTATTGTGTAGAAAAATAAGAAGAGAAAAATTAGGATTTTCAATAGCGATACACATGAGAAAGCGATCTCAAAAGAAAATCACTATAATCTGACTTCTTAATTAGTGAGTTTTCTCTTCCCCTGGATTTTTTCTTCCCCTTGAAGGTTTTTCCCACGTAAATTTGGTGTCGTTTTTCATTCTCCTTTATTGTGAATTGATCGTTTGCCTGCTGCATTATAATTCTGCGATTATCTCGAAGGTTAAATTACAACAAGTGATATCAGAGTAAGGTTAATTTTTTGATTGAGATTAATCCGTAACCAGAGAGAAATCAGCCGCAAGAGGAGATCGAAGTCGTCGACCCCGCCGCCCTCTTCCTAGCTCGCCGCCGCTGTCGGCGTTCGTCCCAAGGCCGTTGTTCCTCGTCGGATCCGCCGCTGGTGGCCACCTCTCTCTCGATCGTCTAACCCCAACGTCGGCCAAAGATCAACCTCCACCGTCAGCGTTGTCCTCGCCCGTCGTCAGCGCCGTCCTCACCCGTCGTCATCGTCGGCCAGAGATCCGTTGCCATCAGACAGAGAACGGGATAGCCTCGTCCGTCGTCAGGGACTCCTCTGTCGTCCTGTTGAATATGCCCAGTCCATGAATAGGCCTTTTTTGAGGAATAGTGGTTGTCTTGAGAAATTGATGACAGGAGATTTGGGAAGTTTGGTGATTTTTTGGGAAAGATTGGTGATTTGTTGTTGAAAAATTAGGTTTAGTTTTTTTTTCAACGGTTTGTTTTTCAATCGGGATTTTCTAGTTGATTCGAAAGGTAGAATTTTTATTGGTTTTCTGGAGTTGAGACAATGGTGAATACGGTTAAGTTTAAGGTAGAGCCGTTTGATGAGAAGAATAATTTCAACATTTGGCAAAGTACGATCAAAGATGTTCTTGTGCAACAATGATTGTTTAAGGCACTGAAAGGACAGAAATCGGCTGATATGAAAGAGGAAGACTGGGAGGAATTTGAAGGTAAGGCCGCATCCACAATCAGATTGAGTCTTGCATCGCAAATTAAGTATCAAGTTCTGACTGAGGTCTCACTAGCGAAGATGTGGGAGAAAGTAGAATATGTGTACATGTCTAGATCGTTGTCAAATAAGTTATATTTGAAGGCGGATCTTTTCGATCTCAAGATGAAGGAGGGGGTAGATTTGAATGATCATATCGCCGAGTTCAATCGGCTTGTGACGCAACTGGCTAGTTTGGATGTTAAGGTGGATGAGGAGGATCAGGCGTTGATTCTATTAAAGTCTCTTCCGAGTTCGTATGCTATCTTGAAGACAACACTACTTGTTGGCAAGGACAAGTTGAGTGTTGAGGAGGTGACTTATGCGGTTCTTGATGTCAACAAGTTGAGCCCTTCCGGGTCCAGTTACGGAGAAGGATACTTGGTGAAATCAGAGAATAGAGGTAAAGGTCAGCACAGAAGTAAGGATGGAAGAGGAAAGTCGAGATCCAAGTCTCGATCAGAAAAACGAGATCTTCTCAAGTTGATTGCTTTGTTGTGCCATGAGAAGGGGCATATGAGACCTCAATGTCCTCAGAACAAGAACAAGCTAGGAAAGTCTTCAGACTCTGCAAGTGTTCCTAAGGGTGTAGATGACAGCGACGATGATCTCTATGTGGCTTCTTGAGTTGCTGAATCTCATGAAATTGCACTAGCAGCTCGAGGTGATGATTTGAGGAACGAGTGGATCATGGATTCCGGGTGCTCGTTCCATATGTGCCAGTTTAGAGATTGGTTCGATACTTTGACTCCGTATAGTGGAGGATCCGTGGTTATGGGAAATGACACGGTTTGCAAGGTGGCTGGATTAGGTATTGTGAAGGTGAAGATATTTGATGGCATTGTCAGAACACTTGGGGATGTGAGGTATGTCCTAGACCTTAGGAAAAATCTGATATCAGTCGGCACTCTAGACTCAACTGATTGTGAGGTATCAATCAGAGATGGCGTCATGAGAGTGTCAAAAGGATCGCTGGTGGTTATGAAGGCAAAGAAGACAGAAAACTTATACAGATTGATAGGGAACACAGTTTTGGATGGAGTTACAGCGGCTTTAGGTTCAGATTTAGCTAGTGATCACATCAAGCTTTGGCAAATGCGACTAGGGCATCTGAGTGAAGGTGGTATGGGATATCTTTATAAGAGAAATTTGCTAAAGGGGGTGAAATCAGGTGAGCTAGAATTCTGTAAATTTTGTGTTCTTAGGAAGCAACGTCGTGTAAGCTTCAAGACAGCATCTCATTCTAACAAGGAGGTGTTAGATTATGTACGTTCCGATGTTTGGGGGCTTATCAAGGACACTTCAATAGGTGGAGCACAGTAATTTGTGAGCTTCATTGATGACTACTCTAGAAGAGTTTAGGTATACTTCATGAAGCAGAAATCAGAGGTGTTCAACATCTTCAAATAGTGGAAGACACGAGTTGAGACTCAGTCAGGGAAGAAGCTGAAGTATCTCAGATCAGATAATGGCACAGAATACACAGATGGTCAGTTTATCCAGTTATGCAAAGATGAGGGTATCATTAGGCACTTCACGGTCAAGGATACGCTAGAGCAGAATGGAGTAACTGAGAGGATGAACAGGACTTTGCTGGAGAGAGCCAGATGCATGAGGTTGAACGCAGGGTTGCCTAAGAATTTTTGCATTAACAGAAGTCCATCTTCAGCCATTGATCATCGCATTTCAGAGGAGGTATGGTCTGAAGAACCTGTTAATTATTCTATTTTGTGAATTTTTGAATGTCCTGCCTATGTTCACATGTAGAGTTTTGAGAGATCTAAGATAGATGCTAGATCAAAGCAATGCATCTTTCTTGGATATGAGGATGATGTGAAAGGTTATAGGTTGTGGGATCCTGTAACAAGGAAGAAAGTGGTCAGCAGAGATGTGGTCTTTGATAAGGATCACATGGTGAAACAAAACAGTAGGGAAGTTAATGTCAAGGAGAAGCAGATCGAGATAAAACTTCTAGAGATGAATGAGCAATTTTCTGATCAGCAGGGCTCGACAGAGATTGATCAGGTAGATCAATTTGATCAGGTTGAGCAGGTTGTAGCTGATACTGGATCAGTGCAATAGCAGGAGTCCTAAAATATTGCCTTAGATAGAGGAAAGCGGAATCCGAAGGCTCCTGAGAGATATGGTTTTGAAGACATGCTCGCTTTCGCGTTGATTGGTGATGGAGGTGATCCTAGTTCTTACCATGAGGCTATCAATTCAAGTGATCCTAGGGTGTCTAATGTATGCTATGGTATGTATTCGCCCAGATATTGCTCAAATTGTTAGTGTAGTTAGTAGGTATATGGTTAATCCAGAAAAAGAGCATTGTAATACCGTGAAGTGGATTCTGCGGTATTTGGTTGGAACTACAGATTATGGCATCTAGTTTAATGGCCAGGATGCGAAGAGTGATGTAGTTGGAATGGTGGATGCAGATTATATAGATGATTTGGATTGTAGGAGATCTACCAGCGGGTATGTGTTTACTTTCTGTGGTGGTCCTGTGAGTTGGAGGTCAGTTCTGCACGATGTGGTTGCTTTATCCACTACAAAGGCATAGTATATGGGTTTGATTGAGACGGGAAAGGAGACTATACGGCTTAGGAATATAGTGCAGGAACTTGGTTTCAAGCAGGAGAATGGTGTATGCGTGTTTTGTGACAGTCAGAGTGCAATCTATTTGGCTAAGAATCAAGTTTATCATGTTCAGACAAAACATATTGATGTAAGGTTTCACAAGATCCGAGAATGGATGGATTCTAAAGACATACATTTGTAAAAATTTCACACAAAGAAGAATGCAACAAATATGTTTATCAAGATAGTTCCCAAGATCAAGTTTGAGTGTTGCTTAGACTTGATCAACGTTTCTTCGTGCTGAGTTTGTGATGGAGCATCCCCATCACGCAAAGGGGGATGCAAGGACATGTCAGGTTGTGACACAGGAGTTCGCTAATGAGTTGCTCTAGTATGCATCGTGAAGTAAATGCCAAATGTGGAGATTGTTATTTTTGACATTGACTTGTTGACTTTGTCTTCTATAAATAGATCTTTATTGTGTAGAAAAATAAGGAGAGAGAAATCATGGTTTTCAAGAGCGATTCACTATAATCTGACTCCTTGATTAGTGAATTTTCTCTTCTCGTGGGTTTTTTCTTCTTCTTGAGGGTTTTTTCCACGTAAATCTGGTGTCGTTTTTCATTCTTGTTTATTATCAATTGTGTTTGTGAATTGATCGATTGTCTGCTGCATTATAATTTTGGGATTGTCTCGAGGGTTAAATCACAACAATTTCGTATATTATTTCACTTGTATGTTTGTAGATGGAGTCAAATATTAAGTTGAATCAGTCATGTAATGAGTCGGAACAGAGGAAGGATTCAGAAATCGATTCGCCAACTGGTTTCACATGTTAACAACCATGAACTAAGTTGTTTTGTTTTCTTTAATGTAATCATGTCAAGTTCCTAAATGGAATTTCCACAAGTGAAGCTTGTCACATGGAAATTCAGGTGTAATCACGCTTCACTGATGGATGAATATTTCATAGTGGCATGACCATGTTGGGTTGCACAATCACGATGCATTACTTGTCTGCTACAATCTGTTGCTTTTGCTTCATGATGCTATAAAACAATAAGGGCGAAGAAATGGTTGAAATGAAGTACTACTACTAAACAAATCATACTTAGACATAGCAGAACAACATCTATTGAGGCACAACGTTCCCAGTATAGTTTCCAGATGCTGTGGTGCCTTTGTTTGAGTTCTAAGCCCATCGCGGTCCTTGGTGTAGGTCATGCTCTGGCACCAAAGAGAACAGGATGTGAGTACTATGTCTAGGGTCGCTTAATCAGCTGAATTGTAACTTGCTTCTATTTTTTCTTTGATCACGACACCCATTTTCTAGGGTTCATGCACCTTGAAAACGTTAGGAACAAGCATTGAACTTTTCTGTGTTTTCTCTTTGTTTCTTTTGTTCCTTCTGGTTTCCTTTGATTATGAAAACCTTTACCGGCTGTTCAGCTGCCTTAACCACAACTTGATTTATATGCGACTAAAAGATAAAACATAACAGGAGACAGCCATGTCCATGACCTCTCTCTGCCTTCTAACCATCTGCAACTTTTTGTTTTCTGTGTACGTTTCTTGCTCATGCATAATATTGGTACGGTAATTATTTTACAGGAAGGATCATGACTCGTCAACTAGCTCTTCATGTATCGCCTCCATGCGTGCTTACATACGATGATGATACACACAATCCCTTGTGCATTGTGGATATTGACCTGAGCCTTCCTTGTTTTTTTGTTTACGTATTACAGAGTCATTCTGGTTCAAATTATGATCTTTCAGCTAATTGTTAGGCAGTTATAACTTATGAGTCTAAATTATCTACTGCTCATCCAATAAGCATTGCTATTACTGCTCATGCTGTTATTCAGAGTTGGGTTGCCCGTTGATGTATTAGGTGGCACCTTTGAAGTTTGGATGATACACAGATCATGATTATTGATTACTGATAAGCAAAGGTTACCGATTATTGTATGTGTGATTATCATAGTGGCCTTATCCTTGGACTTGTGTAAACATATGAGTAATAAGCTCTGTCCTTTTCATCTCAGACTTTGTCTTCGTCGTGATCTGTTTCTGTTTTTTATTTCTTTTTCATTGTTTCTCCACTTAACCACTGTTAACTTGTCTCTATACAATCCCAACTTGAGTGACACACCAAGTCCAAGTAGTTAAATCCACTAGGATTCTATGTTCCCTGGTCGTGTTAGCCGGCTGTGTCTCATTATCCTTCCCAGTCCCATACTCCCTTATCTTAAGCTCAGTAGGAATCAAACTCGTTAGAGACTTTTAAACTTTTAAGGTGAAGATTGTGCCTTGCCATTTACTATTAGTTGTTTCTTTCTCATCAATGGCGTAACCACGGGTTTCAGATTTTGAGTTCTGACCTTTCTTTTGTTCGCTTTCAGCGAACTAGGTGAGATTTGGATTGAATAGAAGGAATACCTTTGAGTTTATTTTCATAATTGGTGATAAAATTGGGAGTCAGAATCTTCTGCTCAAATCCGTAAGGACTGGGTTAAGATTTTTGGTCAGGTTCTTATCATACCCCGAATGTTATTCATAAAGTTGTTGCTCGATAAATTAACAATAATTACCAGAGGTTTGAGCGAACTTGCTATGGTCAAGGTTACCACCCAGATGAATATGCAGGTTATATTTCCTTACAAGAAGTAAAATCACTCGAACTTGCTATGTTTGCTAAGCGTTCATGGATCTGGTATTAGTAATCTGCATTTGGTGATGGATTTCTACATCACAAAGCTCAGCTAGACCTCCCTACAATACTACACCAGCATGGCTTGCCTTCCTTCTTTCATTTGCACGATTCCACCTCGGCTCGGCACCTTCCCATCCTTGTTACCCATTTGGCATTTCCACACATCATTGCTATGTGATCTTTGTTCGATGTTATCTATATCTCTCTACGTGTCTCATTTGGAACTGAATGGACGCTCGAAAATCTTTTTATATCCTTTTATATATGAATATCGATATCTTGCGTGAAAGCAAGGTTAGAAGATTTGGCTTGTGTCAATGATTTTAATGATCTTCTGTGTCAAAAACTGCAGTCCTGGATGATTTATTACAATGTGGGCTCATCCTCTCTGTTGATTGGTTTCAGGTTGCAGGATCTTTATAGCAGTGCTGTTTGCTTGTGTCTCTTTCAGTGGTGGTTGAACTCTCAGCGGGCGACTCAGCAAGACATTAGAGGTGAATATGAGGTAAATTTCTTAAATGGAAAGGTTCTGAAATTGTTAATATGAAGCTCAAATAGAGGAGAGATATCATGTGAAATCATGTGAAGTTTCGATCCTTCGAGCCATTGCATTGTTATAATAGTATTGGGTATGATTTTTCTTTTGCGCTAAGTGGATAGGCAATGAGGAAGAAAATGGCGTCTCTCTGTAGAAAGCTGTTCCTGTTTCTACTTTCCATAGGAATTGATCGTTGATCCTAATGTTGTGTAGTGATAGAAATTCCCCGAGGTATACTGATGAGCTATCCTTAGCAGCCATAATGTTTGGAAGCTCGACTTTGGTATCTGAAACTGGTTTCTTCTGATTCTTCTAAGTTATTTCTATTATAGATTTGTAGTAACCAGTCGATTTCTATAGACTTGGCTATGATATCTGTCTAATGTATATGAACTTTCTTTTGTTAGTTGAAATAAACTTTTCATATTCGTCACCCATGTGTTCTTGAGTAACCTAATCCCAACTCTTCATCGGACTCTATCTCAGATCTCTTTATGGCTTTAGGATTAGGGAGACTCATATTCGGACTTGATTCACTTGATGGTGATCTTTCTTAATGGATATGACTACATCGTTTTTTCTTGCAAGTCAACTACAAAAAGAAAAACTGAAAACGGGAAAAAGACGATTGGAACTGCACATATTCACCTACCTGTACATAAGAGCAATGAATACCTTGCTCACTGTACAGCCTGGGGCAGGATCCAGCCAGCAGATAAAATCTCGAAATCCTTATCCTGTAACATAAAACTCACCTATGTTTTTTTTGGCCCTCACCATTGTATGATATTTGCTCTTTGTTTTGTATGATAGATGCTTCTGTAATGCATTTATCAGCGTAACATAATCTCTCATCTTGAAGAATGTTTTCCTCATTCTGCCATTTGGTCTCAAGTTGGATGCCGATTCATGTAACAAAAGGCTGTGTTCTGATCGCAGATGTTGATGTTCCATTAGTGTCCCAGAATACGCATTTATGTGCATGCAGGAGAAGTTGGCAAACAAACGGTACGTATCTTGAACACTTAACTCATTAGATGTTGATCGTACCAGCTCGTTCAATGATTTGAGTGATTGAGTCTTCTAGTCATCTTCTATTCTACTCCTTGTACTGCTTTGAAACTCATTGAGCACAAGTTTACTCAAGTTCTGTAGTTTTATGTTTCCTGTGAGCAACTTATGTTTTGATCAATGTGAGATTTTTACTCTGCACTAGAGGGAGTTAGTTGAATAAGTTGATTGCTTGGGGAACATATATAACCGATATTCTTTCGATGCCATTGGACAAAGAAGATCCTTCTGCACATGAAATGGTCAATAAAATTATACCCGGCCATACGTGTTGCAAAGTAGTTAAAAAATGCCTATTAACTATCATTACGTCCAACAAAATTTGTTTATTCATCAAGATTTCAATCTTACACCCAGCTTGCTACCTCTAACATGGTCTTCTTTTTGGTGTACTTTTCCTTTTGCACCTTCTTTGGTCGACTCTGTCCTTTGCATATCGCGAATCTACTTCAAAACCTGCCCTAACCAAAATATAGTTTCGAGACTACAATTTATAGATGCGTGCTTCATGAGGTCGTTGGCCCTGACTTATTAGTAGTTTTAAAACCTGTTCATAGGTCCATTACTATTGAGTTATTAGCTGCTAATGTGGTTAGGAGCTTTAAGTTTCCACTGCAGTCTACTGCTTTATGCTTTCACTCCTCTGATCGTCTCCTGTTCAATGTCTAGGGCAGTTGAAATAACACGTCGATGGATTCTATTTGGAAATACCATGTGACATAAGATATGAATCCACGATGTACAAAGAATTAGACGGGAAATAACTCCGCCTTGTAGCCAAGGTAGTGGCATCACCTTCAACTCCGGCATTGTTTTTTAACGTCCATTTTTATCTCAATAACATCAAAGAAGAACTCGCTTTCTCAGAAAACGATTTTAATTTTATTGAAGAAATCGCTTCCTGAAGAAGCGAGTTCTTAACAATTAAAATTACCTCCCGAAAAAATGATACCATGTTATCAAAAATCACATTCTCAGAAAGCGATTTTAGTTGTTCAGAACTCGTTTCCTCAGAAAACGATTTCTTTAGTAAAATTAAAATCGTTTTCTGAGAAAACGAGTTCTTCTTTTAACGTTACTGAAAAAACAATAGATGTCAAATAAGTGCACCCCTTCAACTCACCATGACCTTTGGTGCTTAGGTTCCAGTACTCAGCACGCTAATTGTCTCATAAATCATACGGAGTTCCCGTCGTGATTTTCACCTCTAGGTGTTGTTTCTGATTTGCAGAACGCGAAGGATGTTGGAGAACCCGGGGAACGTGGAAGGATTCTTATGACTAAAGCCTTAAGAGGAGCAACCATTTTACTGAAAAGGAATTCTCTAATGCACGAGATTCCTGATGCAAAGGTGCAACAAGTTTAATCATCTCATCTTTTCCTTTGCCTGTTGTTATTGTATTCTTTGTTGGTGGCCGTACAGTCATGGTCAATTTGACAACTACTCTTTTTGCTGCTTTGTTTGCAGAGTAGTGTGTGGTCCAAAATGAGGACAAAAGGGTAGTTTACTTTTGCTGTTTTTGGTAACAAAGCCAAATTTATAGTCATTCCTGTTTCCCTCTCCTTCTTGCCACGGATAAACCAATATCTTTGCTGATTCATATTATACCAACTGAAATGCATATAGGTTATAAGCTCATAATATGTCAGTATATTATGTTAAGATGCCTTTTAAGTCGATCGGATTGATATTGGTGGATCCAAAATGGATTGTAGCGGCTATGTATGGATTAAGTGATACCTTGGCTCAGTCTTAACCATTTGGAGACACCTGCGAAATCACTTGGGGAACTGATGTGTCCCATAACAAAGTTGTCAAGAGTCAATTAAAAGTACGCGTTAGATTAACCGTCAAATTCCTAGCGTCATAATCTTCATTAACAGCTACTACTCCTCATCTTTTGATTTTCCTTCTAAGGAAAGCCATAGAGAATCATTGTAATTAACCTCTTGACCTGATTCTTCCTGGTTTGTTGTTGCCTTCAGGTTCAGCAAAGCTGTTGTGCTCCGAGCTCGTGATAGCTCAGGCGATGGTTGTGCAGGTCGTGGTTGAGCACGATGACCAGTTCTGGTCCAGCACATTGTCCGGTGTGTCCGAGCTTGGGTTGCAACCACCGGCAGCATTGAACACTGACTCGTAACGTTGCTCTAGTATCTCGTTTATCACGTTGGAACAGTTAGAAACATCCTCCTGCATTGATTTCTAGGATATGTCATTGTTTAATTAATATGCTGGAAACTGATAGATACATGACAGGAAAATGAAATAGAAAGAAAGGATGATGCAGACAAGATTGTTAAAAACTCGTCCTCTATGACCTTGTTTTAATATCTGATCTTACTTTCCGATTATTAAATGTCATTTGCTGTGTTAAGTCGTTAATAGAATCTCGATTCTAACCAATTTGGATTACCTTGTGTACCAGCGAGCAAGACGAAAGAGCTTTGCGGAAACAGGGAAATTGTATAGGAAAGAGCTCGTGGGAAGCAGAGAGCACAGCAGATGCTGCAACAATTGATGGCTTGTACTCAAGGAGCTCAATCTCTGCATCCAACAGGAAAATCCCATTATCTGTGTCGGGAAAAGTCGATATAAGAAACAGCGAAAATTGTCTAACATTTTTCTTTCACCGTGCAAGTAAAATGGGATAATTAAATAGCTCAAAATAAATAGAATCGACACCAAGATTTTTACGTGAAAAACCCCTTAAAAATAAATGGATAAAAACCACGGGACCGTTGCGGTATCAAAAAATATCCACTAAAGAATTATTACAAATATCGTCCCTACACTTGTGCTAGGGGATTACAATCATCAGGATAACTCTCACTAATTTTTTTTCTCTAATGGGATAAAAATATGCCCGTAGAGGATATCCCAAATTGGATATTTTTTTAACTCTTCTGATGCTGTTTTTGGGATTGGTGTGATGCTTTATTTTTGCCCCTTGTGCCTATTTATAGGTGCCAAAAAAAAAAAAAAAAAAAGGATTGTTGCACGTATTTTCTCGAAGTTTGCTGCTGTCGTCTTTGTCAATTCGTTCACGTATGACAGTACATTTGTTTCAGGAATTCTCTTACGTGCATCTCCTTTTTTTTAGAATTCTCTTCCTTAGTGCGCCTTCTTCTTCTTCTTTTACATTTAAAAAGAGGTGTGGGTCTCACCAAGAGGAAAACCCACTAATAATTCTCCCCCTCCGGAACAGTAGGGACCATTGTCATACCTGCTTGTTGTCTACAGAAATCAAACTTCTCCATGGATAATGTTTTGGTCATCATATCTCATCCGTTGTCGTCAGTATGGATTTTCTCAAGTTGAAATCGCTTCCGATCTAGTGCATCACGTATCCAGTGATATCTCACATCAATGTGCTTCGACCTCAAATGAAAGGCCGGATTCCTGACAAGGTGAATAGCACTCTGATTATCACAATAGAGTCTATACCTATCCTGTTGTAATCCCAACTCTAAGAAGAAGTTCTTCATCCATATCACTTCTTTGCTAGCTTCAATGACTGCAATATACTATGTCTCTGTAGTAGACAAAGCAACATATTTTTGTAACTTTGACTGTCATGACACTGCTCCCCCTGCGAAGGTTTTCATATACCCCGAGATAGACTTCCAAGAATCTGCATCTCCGGCCATATTTACATCTGTATAACCATCTAATACAGGTTTTCCTTGACCGTAGCATAAACATATCTTAGACGTACCTCTAAGATATCTCAGAATCCATTTAACTACTGTTCAATGCTCTTTCCTTGGATTAGAAAGGAATCTGCTCATAACTTCAACTGCATAGGTAATATCTGGTCTAGTACATACTATAGCATACATCAAGCTGCCAATAGCTGAAACATACGGAATGCTCTGCATCTCCTGCTTCTCTGTCTCACTTGAGGGATACTGCTTCGTTGATAACTTGAAATGATCTATAAGTGGAGTGTTAACTGATTTGGACTTGTTCATGTTGAACCTTTCCAATACCTTCTCGATGTATCGCTTCTGCGATACTCATAACTTCCTGTTCTTTCTATCATGGAAGATCTGCATTCCAAGGATCTGCTTAGCGGGACCCAAATCCTTCATCGTAAAGGATTGCTAAGAGCTTTCTTCAAAACAGCGATCTTTTTAGTATCCTGCACGACAACCAACATATCATCAACATAGAACAATAGGATAATGAAGTTATCATCGACGAACTTCTGAATGAAGACGCAAGAATCTGATGGCGTCTTCTTGTACCCATTGTCCACCATAAAAGACTCAAACTTGCGGTACCACTGTCGAGGCGCCTGTTTCAAACCATACAAGCTCTTCTTCAACCTGCACACGAGGTTTTTCTTCCCTTCGATCTGAAACCCTTCAAACTGCTCCATGTATATCTCCTCCTCTAAGTCATTGTGGAGGAAAGCTGTCTTCACATCAAGTTGCTCGATCTCGAGATCCATGTTGACTGCTAATCCTACCATATCTCTGATAGAAGACATTTTAACAACTAGAGAGAAGATTTCATTAAAGTTAATCCCTTTCTTTTGACTGAATCATTTCACAACCAACCGAGCCTTGTAACTTGGTTGTGAGCTTTTATCTTCGGTCTTTAAATGGTAGACCCATCAGTTCTTTAGCCCGCTCTTGCCCTTAGGTAATTTCACCAGCTCGAATGTGTGGTTCTCATGCAAGGATTGCATCTCTTCTTGCATGGTTTGCGACCATCGATCGTTGTGTGGGTCTGACATGGCTTTCTTATATCTCTCTGGTTCTCCCCCATCAGTCAGTATTACATACTCTGTATCAGGATACCTGGTGGATGGTCTGCATTCTCTCGTAGAGTGTCGCGTACCTTGTTGTGCTGGTGGTTGTACTGGAGCTGGTTCTTCCTGCGACTCTAATGGTTCTGTGCTATCAACATCAACACCAGTTTCTTCACCACCGAGATTATCCTGTATATCTCCACCCTGACCTTCCGACGCCGGAGAAGAAAGTGGATCCAAGTTTATTGGGACAACTTCTAGGGCTCTAGACCTCTCTGGCTTCTCGATGTCCTCAATGGTCTGATCTTCGAAGAAGATAACATCTCTATTTCGAATGAGCTTTCTGGCTATTGGGTCCCATAACTTGAAACCAAATTCTACACTAGGATAGCCAAGAAATATACACTGTTTCGTTTTATCATCAAGCTTGGAGCGTTCATCCTTTGGGATGTGCACAAACGCTCTCCATCCAAACACCTTCAAGTGCTGATAGGACACGTCTCTTCCTCTCCAAACCCTTTCCGGAATATCACCATTCAAAGGATTTGAAAGAGAATGATTGATCAAGTAAGCAGCTGTCACCACCGTCTCCCCCCAAAACGATTTAGGAAGTTTCGCATGAGACAGCATAGAGCGGATCTTCTCTGAGATGGTTCTATTCATTCTCTCTGCGACTCCATTCTATTGAGGTGACTTGGGAATCATCTTCTCAAGCCTGATACCGTGTTTCCTGCAGTATTTCTCGAACGAATCTCTATACTCGTCACCATTGTCTGCTCTGACACACTTGAGTTTCCTTCTAGTTTGTCTTTTCATCCTGACATGGAACTCCTTAAACATGTCTAGTCCCTGGTCTTTAGTTTTTAAGGTACAGATCCAAACCTTTCTAGAATGGTCATCTACGAAAGTGACAAAATAGTATGCACCATCTAGAGATTTCTCTGTCATAGAGCAGACGTCTGTATGCACAAGGTCGAGTATATTCTTTCTTCTATGTGTAGGAAAAGAAAGAAAGGATACTTTGTGTTGTTTTTCAGCTATACAGTCAACACATGGTTTAAGAGGAATATCTTTCACGTCAGGTAGAAGTTGCTTACGTGCAAGAATCTGCAAATTCTTCTCGCCGATCTGGCCGAGCCTCTTATGCCAGAGCTCGATCGAGGAGGATCTCTCAATAGCATTTGCATCTCCTTTGATCAACCTTACTTGCGTTGAGTATAACGTCCTTTGCTTTTTTCCCTTAGCAACCAGCAAAGAACCCTTTTGAGAGCTTCATCTTTCCATCAGAAAAATGAGAAGTGTAACCATCATCATCAAGCATTCCAACTGAAATCAGGTTCAGTCGAATGTCGAGCACATGTCTGACATTCTTCAACAATAACCTAGAACCTGTATTGGTTTGCAACCAAACATCTCCAATGCCCACAATCCTAGATGTCTTATTATTTCTCATTCGCACAAGACCATAGTCACCATTTTTATAAAATGAAAAGAAATCAATGTGCAAAGTAATATGAAATGAGGCATAAGAATCTACCACCCAGTCTGAGTCTGGACAAGTGAGGTTGATTGAACCATTATCTGAGAAAAGGTAGGGTTCATCCATGGTTGCAACGGAAGTTATGCTTGGCTCACAGTTCTGCTCTCCCTTAGAAAAATTGCCTTGCGTCATGTCATTTTTGAACTTCCTGCATTCGTTCTTCTTGTAGCCTGACTTGTCACAATAATAGCAAGTGAAGCCCTTTCGATTCTGGGATTTCGATCTTTCCCTGGACTTGTCGTATTACTGAAAAATTCTTCCTTTGTTCCGTTTGCGATGCTCCGTCACATGAGCATCTGCTGAGCTGGACGGACTAAGCTCTTTTTTCCTGGTTTCCTCATTCAGCATATTGTCTTTCACGATGTTCATCGTGAGCTTCCCTTCAGGAGCGGAATTGCTCAGTGACACCACCTGTAATACCTAAGAATTTTGGGAGTTTTGAGACAAATATATAACGTAATGATTTTAAAATAAATCGTGCTTAAAGGTTATATATTTAAATCTAAAAAAATATTTGATTAACTAAATCAAATAGGACAATGAAATATTTGGGATGATTAGTTGAACGCGCCAATAAACGTTACGAACAAATAACGTTATGTTATAACGTTATAAACGTTGCGCGGAAGGACTATCGATTTAAATCCCAAAAACAATGAATTATGACTCGGGAGGTCATATTTTCATACACGGGGAAAATCTTTCGATGCAAATAAATTTTTCGTGGATTAACACTGCGAAATTTGGGTGAACAATGAACTGAACGAGACGTTTCGTGGGACGAAACGTGGGATACACCCACACACACACACCTCACCCACCCCTTCCTTTTCTTTTCTCTCCACTCCCGCCAACCTCCTCCACCACTCCTAC
>JAOVYX010020043.1:0-17576 GCA_035668315.1 Drosera spatulata
AACCTCTAGCAGTCCTGGTATTATGCTAAGTATTATTTCAATTTATCGATCTCTCTCAAGCACTTCATAAATATTTCCTGGCTTCTTTATTTCATTTGCAATAAATGCTTAAGCCTTGTATTAGGAAGATATAACTTGTATTTTAGATCACTCATGGGCAAGATTTTCTCGTTATTATCCTTGTGGCAAAAATGAGGCGTATTATCATATTCTGGTTGGGTTTTTTCCCGCCCTTTTGCAGATTGCCATTTTCTTGACGTGATCCTTCCTGGTTTTTCATTTGTCTGTGTTTTCTTCCCCTTCTTTTGAGTTTGTGTTTTTACAGGTGAACAAAGGGACAGCAAGTGCAAGCGAGGTACTGGCAGGTGCTTTAAAGGACAACAAACGAGCTGTCCTGTTTGGAGAGCCGACCTATGGGAAAGGGTAATACTAATTTTTTTACTTATACATGTCTCGCAACAGAAAGTACTTGATAAAGACGCATGACTCCTATTTTTAAAGGACGGTAGCGAGAGAAGAAATAACTCTACTTTCAGCAAAATATTCCCTGTGCTTATTTACAAGCATATGACAAATATATATTGTTTGCCTGAATTCTGTAATGAAAGGGACACGAGGTGAAAGGAAGTATATTCTAACAAAATTTGAGAATAGCTCATTCGTAAGTTCCATTTGAAGATATGAGAGTACTTGGAGCGAAGTTGGCTTGATTTTGACCCTCGAAGTGGGGGCTTTAGGAGGAAGGTAAACTAGTGTCATATTTTTTCTCATTTTACGGCACATCTCTGAAACAAAGTAAATCTCTCACAATCTTTAAACAACTGCTGAAATAACATAGATGTCTTAGCTTTTAAAAGTGCAAAGGGCATTATGTCCCCCCTGGAAATGAGGAGTATGTGTCTTTCGCTTCAACCCCGAGTCTATCTTTGGATTAACTATGTACTTGTAGATGTACGGCATAATGCCCATCTTGACATCCTTTTTCGTCTCTACTTGATGCAGAAAGATTCAATCGGTGTTTGAGCTGTCCGATGGATCTGGTTTGGCCATCACAGTTGCTCGTTATGAGACTCCAGCCCACACAGACATCAACAAGGTAACCTCTAACCAGCGAATACTAGGACGACTATGGGCTAGGGAGTGATTGGCATAGATTAGCTGAAGTGTTTATGCCCTTTGCTGTTTAGGTTGGAGTGATTCCTGATCATCCTCTCCCTGAATCATTTCCGAAGGATGAGAACAAGTTATGCTACTGCCTTGAAGATCCTGCTGCTTCTTGTCATCTTGATCGTCTTCAGCTTTTCCCAAAATGATGGATATCGGATCGAACATTTTTCGACATTCTTTTTGTGCTTGGATCGAACATTCTTGGACATTCATATTGTGCTTGGAAAGCACGATATGATTTGAGGTTGAAGTAACAAAAGTTATGAAAAATGATTATAATAGGAGGCACTCCAAGAAAGCCAGATCTGGTGCCAATCTAGTTTACCCTTACTAGATGCATGACCAAGGTACCCTCACAAGAATGCATGCACAAGTGAGATTTTCCTATCATCACAAACTGCAGTAATATTAACATTAAAGCAATACATGAAGTTACGGCAGAAGACTCTTGCACGCTATATCTGGTTGAGCCAGATAGGAGTTGTTTGAGGCTTATCAATGAACTCGGCCATGATGATAGTAGCATACCCCTTTGCTTCTACCCTTGGCGATCTTGATCATATCACCATGGATCTGCAGCTCAGCAACAATAACATAGACCTCGCTACCAAGAATGGAGCTGTATATGTGTAAAATCAAATCATTACCCGAAGTCTATGAGACCGTACTATCATCATAATCGGGCATACGTCATTTCCGAAACGAATAATTGGTAATGAGAGAATCAATAATGGTGTAAGCCATGTCTAACATGTCGGCAATACACAGCTACATCTAGCCAAGCTCTGTTACTCTTGGTCTGAAGTAATGTCCTCCTTAAATATGCTTCAGTGACACAGTTTGACCAAGCATCGAGCTCTTGGATGAGTACTGACCTTTTTAGATTCATGATCAAAATTACTACACCCAGAAAAACTTTTTAACTGTATGTCGTTGGTGTTGTAAAAGACAACGTACTAATTGCTGCAAATTATAAATTGAAAAATTTATATTATTCAACTATTAAATGCATACAAGTCAGATTTTAGTTATGAAATTCACTAAAAATTTGATTGTACACATTCATCAACTTACAATATAGATTTTTCAACTTGCAGTATAAAATCATCAATTTACAGCATTTGCAACAGCCATTACGCTACCTTTTGCGGCACGGATACCTCACATGGAACTGACACAGTATTTTCAGTAGCCATCTGCTCTAGCATCCTTATCAATAACTTATATAAATCAGAAGGATGAGAGCATCAACTAATTTATCCTCTTCTCCATCAGTCTAGAGGCTACATCAAGACATATCGATCATAATGTATGAACTGAGATTATTTTCTAAACGATCATAGAAAGCATGCCATAGCCATGACAGTTCTGTTGATATGCAACCTAAAATATTTCAATTATTAAAAAATTTTAATAACCGTGACTCACCCTTGATGGCTTAACATGACCTGCACCCAGTATAAAAGGGTTTTGGCCCCTTGCCACACACATATCATCCCAGATACTTCTGGTTTTAACGAAAGAGCACTACAGTGGCTTTCACCAAAAAACTAGCTTGCCGAAGTTAAACTTCTAGCTTGAATATGCACTGAATGATAAAACAAGAAGTTGGTTTTCTAAGATATGTAGAGTTTGATGCTTAAACATCAGGCTATACAGAGAGCAAAACAGAGAAATATATCATCCATGAATACTTCAACATCATCTTTGGTGGCAAGAAAGTAACCATCTTAGCTTCAGTAGATCTGATCAATATGGCAAGAAATATATCATCCATGAATACTTCAACAGAGTTTTGAAGAAAATCATTGGACCAAGATGCCCATCTTCAATATGAGCTTTCTGATTTCCTTAAAGCCAAGGAAATTTGGGAAGGAGAGGAGTGACAAGGGCACAAGAGGCTAGCCTATAAATAGTTCCAAATCATTATGAATGCTTAAAGGGAATGAAGCCGGATGGGCCAGAGCAGGCCGGCCGCTGGCAATACAAGGATGTAAAACATTCGGCGAGGACAATGCAATATGCAAGAATTGATGCTAAAGAGGATTCACTTATATGCACCCACTAGGTATGTTAGCTAGCTATATTTTGCAAACAAAATAGTGAATTACTTAAGTACTGACTGTAATAGTCAGCCATAGTTAAACCTATTCAAAGTAATTAAAATAGTAGAGTTACATTGCAACACATGTAGATGTAAAAATCATAGCATAAAAATTCAACATCTTGTTCAGTGGACTTCACAACTAGAAGCTGAACAAGTTCCACTAGGTGAACACATGCCTAGTTCGTTGCTAAATGAGTTCAACCTTCAGAAATCAATTTATATCTAACACAACTACTATGCCATAATACACTTGTATCTTCAGAATGCAACATATCTCACTCATAATTATTAACCACCCAAGAGGGGAATGATAACAGAACTCCTAACAAAGATACCATCTAAGGTAAGATCACTAAGATCAGGGAAGGCTCCAAGAAAAGATAACACATAGCACAAGCCATTTGTTTGATCTTAGGAAAAAAGGAGCGGAAAAAAGAGAGGAAATAGCTTCTTATGCCTCATGATTCATCCATAAACCACTGATTCTTTCAAGAAATAAGGTGCTCAGAACGTATACGAGTAAGCTATAAGCTCATTCCACAAGGTATTGAAACAAGCACTTGCCTACTTGAAGGCTCTTTGAATACAGCAGTCATCTAAGGAAGAAAATGCTCATAACTTTGTCAGACTGATCACAATAGAGTCAGACATTTCAACTCCATCAACCAAAACTAAACGAAACCCAAACACGCACGAATCCATCACCCTTTCATGCATTCCAACCATTATCCGACACAGATACAATCCAATCTGAAACCAAAGTACGCAACACATAGCAATTAATAAACCACAATCTTTCCAACAGAGAGGAGGAGGAGAAGTCCAAAAACTCTAAGATCATCCCTTCTTCCTCAACGTTTATGCTTAGCTAACAAGTTCCATAGGGCCAACACATACCTAGTTTGTTTCTAAAATCAATTAAACCATCATAAACCAATTTCATATCCAACATAGCTGCAATGCCAAAACCATCAGTCACAAGGCAGAAATTCCAATAGAACATACTTGTATGTTCGTAGTAAAGCATTCCTCACCAATGAAACCATGGCAAGAATTACTCGAAATAGTCGTAGTAAGATACTTAATAAGCTTTTAAAGATAAAATAGTCATACATTTCAACTTCATCCACCAGAACTCAACGAAATCTTATCACGGCGCCATTACTCATACTCCAACCATAATCTGACACAGATACACTCAAATCAAGAACCAAAAATTACACAACACTAAAACATTAATTAACCACGGAATTCATCCAGCAAGGAGAAGACGAAGACGACAAAACCTAAACCAAGAGAGCAAAAGGAATTTTTCCAATCCCAACATCGTGGTTTTCACCTTGCTCATTAGTTGATGTCGGAGTCGTCGAAGTCGTCCTCGAAGGAGTTGAAGAAATCGGAATCGACGAGCTTGTGGCTGTGGTTATTGTTGTTGTTGTCGGAGGAGTGAGACAAGCCGCCGCCGTCGCCGAATCGATCGAGGGATTCGACGTCGTCGAGGTCCATCATCGCCGACGTGGATCCGTGCTCCTCCATCTGGTCCTCCAGCTGGTCCAGGAAGTCTCCCTGCACTTGCTTCATCATCGGAGATCGGATTCTCACCGCGCCGGAGCCTCTCGAACTTTCTCACGAGGAGTCTGTCTCGAGAATTTTTTTCCAAAATGCTACACTACACTACAACTGTATATTTTGGAAAATAAATGAGTTGGAAATTTATTCTCTATTCTGCTAAGGTTTTTACAGTACCAGGAGCGACAAAGGGTGAAGGTGGGCCAACCCAGTGATAAGTCGTTGAAATTCTATGAATCTTGATAAATAAAAAATATATTTTATTGATAATAGGTGAATTAATTAAATATATAAAAATTTTAAAAAATTCATAAGGAATCAAAATTTTAAAATATATACAATTCATACATATCATTTAAATTTCTAAAGCTATTCTCATTTTCATTTCAACTCCTACCATCACCCAACCGTAATCGAAATCAGGTCACGTTATTGGAATCTTCATCGGAATTCGGACACGTCGTCGGAATTTGGTCAGAATATAAATCGTTGGAATATGAAATAGAGCGCCTGAATAAAATTAAAACAGAGCGTATGATCAAAAATAAAAATAGAGCGTCGGTACAAAAATGAAATAGAACGACAGAATAAAAATAAAACATAACTTCTATCAGAACAGACGCATTGTTTCGAAATAGAGCGTATGAACAAATGAAACAGAGCGCATGCACAAATGAAATAGAGCATATGAATAAATGAACAGAGGGCATTAATAAAAAATAAAGCATAATATTAATACAAGATTATGCACTATCAAATCTTGACATCACCCAAAAAATGAAACAGAGCGCATAAATAAATGAAATAGAGCGGGTAGCGAGAATCGAACCCGCATCGTCAGCTTGGAAGCTTAGGGGTGATAGTTAACGTCAATTTAGTCCTTTTAACGTCTCTAATTCAAAACCGAACATGAAACTTTGAAGAAATGAAATAGAACGTATGAATAAAAAAAACATAATATTAATACGAGACCATGCATCATCAAATCTCAACATCATCCAAAACATAAAATAGAGCGCATGAATAAATAAAACAGAGCGCATGTATAAAAATGAAACAGAGCGTATATTCTCGAATAAAACAGAGCGTATGCTAAAAAAAAAAAAAAATAAAGCACATGAATAAATGAAATAGGGTGTATGTACAAAAAAAATACAACATTCAAATAAAAGTAACAACTAAAACAACACTCAAATCATGAGTGAAAACAATCAAGTTTGATTTGATAATGCCTACAAAAAAAATATATGTGCACATGATGTATACGGGGACTTAAATGACAATTTATACATGTACCTGTGATCATCAATTCACAGCACTTAATAGCTCCTTTTTTTAATATGAATATTTTCCTATAAATGACCAAAACGTTGATAACAAAATGGTTTACAGTGCACATAAGGCTTGCAACAGCTCCATCCCAAGTTCTTTCTCTTGAACACGACATCACGCGATGAAATGCCGCCATTGAAGTGGCTGGAGAGAGATCACCTAATTTTCGACTCAGATTTTCAAATCCCTTATGACATTTTCATCAGTTAATTCTCTTTTGATTCCTCGAAATCGACGTCGTAATCGTCGTCGGAATCGTCGAAGTGGTTGGGATCGGAGACGACATGGGGGTTGCAGTGAAGCTGAGAGGAAGGGTGAGGAGGAACAGGAGGAGGAGTGATAAAACCGATATGGGGAGAGAGAGGGTGAAAAGGGAGTTTGTATGTTTTGGAAAATATGATTGCGTGTGTATAATTTTGGGAATATTTTTTAAAAACTATAGTTTTGGTTCATTTACACTTGATAATAAGATTTATTATATAGTTAAAATAGGAGTTAATGGAGTGTAATGTAACATAATGATTAATTTAATTTTTTATGGTGAAAGTTTTGTCCAAAAAAAATGTTTCTTATATTTTGAAATAACTTAAACAGATAAATATTTCTTACCTTCTTCGCTGCATAATTCTTATAACACATATGTATTTTGCATTATTCTATAAGCATGAATATAAGTTTCGTTTTTATATCAAATTATGTCTGATCGTCCCGCAATATGTATTAATTTGAAATACGTAATTTATATAATCATTAATATTTCATGATAAATTTATAAAAAAAATTACGTTTGATCATCGTTATATACGTATCAAATTTTACATCGACACACGTGTTATGTCAAAATGATGCATTTATTGCGGAATAAAAGGAGTATATTTTAACGACAAAAGGAGTGCTATGGATTTAACAACAATCGAAATAAAATTTGTACTTAATTTATACTCCCTTCGTTCCACGAAAAATACAATATTTTGATCAGACACGCGTGTCAAACGATTAAACGTAATTTTTTATAAATTTATCGTGAAACATCAATTGTTGTACATGTTATATACTTCAATCTAATATATGTTGCGGGACGATCTTATATGATTTAGTATGAAAACGAAACTTATATTTATATATATAAATAATATAAAATACATATGTGTTATATTTTTTGAAAGGAGTATTTACCTCAAGATGAATGTGAAAAAAAAAAAAAAAAGCAGGTAAAACGTGTTATCAATCAGGACAGAAGGGATTGAAATAAACATCACTTCACTCTCTTGATTTGCTGTGTGGCTGTGTGCACGATGCTGCAACGTGTCATTTTTTTCCCAACGCGACGGGCGGCGACGCACAGCGACTATTTGTCGAACACTCAGTACAGAAATTTACAAGCGGGATGTGTGCCAAATTCAGATGTCAATTTATCATATTTTTTGGTGCGTCAAACCCTAGTGATGGTGCCTGGAAGTAGCCATTCGCTGTTTTGAATTTTTCTGACAATTTTGACGATGAAATGTTTCCTCCAGAAATCATTTTTGTACTCTAGCAGACGAATCAAAATATGGAGGACGTATTGGGTATGTGTTTTTCGCCACCATGTTTGTCCAGGATTGCATAGAAATGTATTGAATCAACTATCAAGGGTTGCTTTCACAATAATTTGCCTCAACCTTGTTGGCTCACCCCACCTCTTACCCCCAAGAAAATGTCGCATGTGGATGTTGTAACGTGGCTGGGGAAAACCCTCTTCACTTGATACAAAGGTCAAGAGAAGTCACCTAATCCCGTCTGACGTTGCTTTTTGATCCTTCGATGTTGGCTCTTTCTATCATTGTGAAGCAAAATTCACCAAGTGTTGTGCTATTGCTAGGTTTTCGTAGCTGTGGGACGCCGATCATTATTGTTTCTACTGGAGCCGACTATTCCGTCTTGTGTGGTCAGCTTATAGGTTTGACTCTTGGTGGCCAGCCGAGGTGATACTAAATATATAATGTTAGAATAATGAGATGGAAATGTATGGGGATAACTAAGTTTAAGTCTTACTATATATGTTTGCAATCCAAATGCATATCTATGAATATTCCAATTTACCAGTTCGAATTTTCCATAAATTGCGGCAATTAAACTTCATGTGTGTAAATGTAAAGAAAAAGACAAAGTTCCAGTTGATGTCACATAAAGATTTGGCTCCATAAATGGAGCCATAACCATTTTCAGCCACCCATTATAGGACTTATTCTTTTCACTCAAACTCTTGCTCTTTGCTGGTAGTCTCTCAAAAACATCAACAACAAATTCTCTTCTCATTCCATCTCTTCTCACCTTCCGTGATTGCTGCAAGGTACTTCCCCTCTTCTTTGATCCTAACATTCTTCAATTTTTGTCAAATATTGTGAGTGATCTATATTTTCTTTTGTAGATCGAATTCTTAGTATTGTTCGTCCCCTTCGTTTTATGCTCTTTTGATCATTTGATCATGTGCTATCAAGCAAATATGTTCTTCTTGATCTTGTTCTTTGTTATATGTTCAAACCTACAGTTTCCTGTAAAGGTTCAGCTAGTTAATGGGCATGAAGGCATATAATTTAAATTTGGTCAGAAATCAATTTCTATTTTGCCATTCATCTGAACCTAACTTGTCTAGGACGGAATATCTGGGTTTGTTGTTGCTGTAGTATCTGAACATATTGAGGAAAGCTCCAGTTAAATTAGAGTATTGGAAAGGGATGGTATGCGGTTTGAACCTTATGCGACAGCCTTAGAGCCGCACTTGAATGTGTAGGAGCTAGTTGTAATCTGTTTGCAGTTTGTGCTTGGTAGAGATACTAAAACCACATCGAAGTTTGGATAAAGCCTACAATGATATAAATAGATCATGAGGCTCTCCTCCTATTACCAATTGGTTTTAGGAGTGAACCTCATGTTTCTACATGGTATCAGAGTCAGGCCCACAGGACTATCGCCACACGTGCTCCACGTCACCCGATCAAAAGAGGCACGCTTCAAACCCAAAAGAGGCATTCGCGTAAGGGGGTATGTTAGATCATGGGCCTCTCCTCCTATTGTCAATTGGTTTTATGTCCTGATCACGACTGATCAAGATTCTTATTTACCTTTGATGCCCTTTCATAATCTGCTTAGGTGCTTCCTGTCATAGTCAGTAGTTTAGTCTTGAATCTTAATGATCATCTTGAGCACCATAGCATGACACTACAATTATGAGACACTACAATAGGGATGGTATGCGGTTTGAACCTTATGCGACAGCCTTAGAGCCGGACCTGAATGTGTAGGAGCTAGTTGTAATCTGTTTGCAGTTTGTGCTTGGTAGAGATACTAAAACCACGTCAAAGTTCGGATAAAGCCTACAATAATATAAATAGATCATGAGCCTCTCCTCCTATTATCAATTGGTTTTAGGAGTGAATCTCATGTTTCTACATGGTATCAGAGTCACGCCCACACGTGTTGGACTATCGCCACACGTGCTCCACGTCACCCGATCAAAAGAGGCACGCTTCAAACCCAAAAGAGGCATTCGCGTGAGGGGGTATGTTAGATTATGGGCCTCTTCTCCTATTGCCAATTGGTTTTATGTCCTGATCACGGCTGATCACGGCTGATCAAGATTCTTATTTACCTTTGATGCATGACACTACAATTATGAGACAGTTGCTGGACAGGATTTGGTTTTGCATTAGTTTAGTTGAATTCTATTTTACAGAACTGATTTCTGAACTCAAATGCAGGAGGTCTAATCATAGACAAAGATGTCATCCATAGGGACGATGATAAGATACGCACCTGATGTCTGCACTCCAAGAGTGTTCAAAGTTGCAGCTGTTTGTCGAACATCAGATGCTGGAGACCGTTGCATAGGTCATGCTATTCAATCTGATTTTGCTCCTTCTGCTAGATGCAAGGGTGGTTCAGTCAGGACTATGAGCGAGGTGCATTTCTATCCAAAAGCCAGGAGATCACAGCCATCACATAAGTCACTAATGAGAGTGCGAGCTGTAACGACCCCAGTGTCCAGCCCAGCAGTGACAACAAAAAAGGTAACTGTGTAGAATACGTGTCACACTCTTTCCATTCTCTCTTTGCTTGACAAGTTTTTTGTTTACAAGATTGATGTTGGTTTTGCAGCGAGTATTCACTTTTGGTAAAGGTAGGAGTGAAGGAAATAAAAGCATGAAGTCCTTGGTAAGGCCATTTTACTTGCATGTCCACAAGCTCTTGATTTTGCATCAGGAATGTAGATTTGTACCCAATTATTTTTGGAAGTTTAGGTGTAAACGAGACGTAGGCTTAAATCATTGGACATATGTGCAAACTTTGGAGTATTTAGAACGCCACCTTCTAGTTTTATCCTTGAAAATTATTTTTGAAGCGATATTACATCATGAAGTATATAATTAAGGCTATTTCCATACGATTTTAAAATAAATTATGGACATTGAAGAATTGTTCCTACTAAATCTTCATATTTCATTGTTGCCTGCCATTTTACGTATGACACTGGCTTTCACTTATCCGCTGTCTAGTTGGGAGGTAAAGGAGCAAATCTTGCTGAGATGGCCAGCATTGGCTTATCCGTTCCCCCTGGCCTGACCATATCTACAGAAGCATGCCAAGAGTATCAGCAGAACGGTAAGCAGCTCCCAGGCGACCTGTGGGATGAAGTTCTTGAAGGCTTGAAGATCATTGAGCAAGAGATGGGCGCATGGCTTGGAGACCCATCCAAGCCTCTGCTACTTTCAGTCCGCTCAGGGGCTGCGGTAAGATATGTCTTGGTTATGTTCCCGGGCATTTCCTTTGGAACCAGAGTCACTCATTGCTGCAAAGATATTGACCATTAGTACTGTTCCAAGAAAAATGTTGAAATCATTTCACCAAAAAAAGGAAAGAAAAAAAAAGGAAAAAGAAAAAAGAAAAAAAGGTTGAAATGACTGTGTAAAGAGAGTTATTTAAACATAATCGGCATCAGATGCTTATGATGAAAATCATTCAAATATTCAGCAATCAGCTTAATAAGGTCATTTTTACGATGCTTAAACATAATAATATGCCTGAAATGGATAGTGAAGATGTTCTTCATAGTGTTGTCAATCGTAGTGACAATACATGAAGGCCTACATTTGTTGATAGATTTCTATGCCGGGCATGATGGACACTGTACTCAACCTTGGACTCAACGATGATGTGGTTGCCGGTCTGGCTGCAAAAAGCGGAGAGCGTTTTGCTTATGACTCATATCGACGTTTTCTAGACATGTTCGGGGATGTCGTAAGTACTTTATTTAATATTTGTACTGATTACTGAAAGTTCTTTCAAGACATCTTGGGAAATGACATGCAAGTCTCAGAACTGATCTTGTTGTTCAGGTCATGGGGATTTCACACTCCTTATTTGAGGAAAAGTTGGAGCAATTGAAGGAAACCAAAGGCGTAAAGCTAGATACCGAGCTAACAGCATCCGATCTCAAAGAGCTTGTAGCACAATACAAAAATGTCTACCTTGAAGCCAAGGGCAAAGATTTCCCTTCAGGTATGCAGTTCTTTGCAACATCTGTTTAACTGTTTGGTCTTTTAGCAACATGAAAGTCAGATTGCTTATCTCCAGTCATTTTGTGGTACTCGAGTCGAGTATCAATAAACAGTCTCTCACCATAGGGAATTCTCCTAAAACTAGAAAAGCGTCTCAAAAGGGAACTTTTGGCAATAGCTAGTTATCTCAAGCCATTGTGTGAATAAGCTTCCTCTTGATGGAACTTAATTTTCCTTCGCAGATCCGAAAAAGCAACTTAAGTTAGCTGTCCAAGCAGTTTTTGACTCTTGGGATAGCCCAAGAGCGATTAAGTATCGGAGCATCAACCAGATAACTGGGTTGAAAGGAACTGCAGTGAATATCCAATCTATGGTGTTTGGGAATATGGGAAATACTTCAGGAACAGGTGTTCTATTTACAAGAAATCCAAGTACCGGGGAAGCGAAGCTGTATGGCGAGTTCTTAATCAATGCTCAGGTACAAAAAGTTATTCACGCTTGGTTATGTTTAGTGCTGTCTTAACTTCATAATTCTGCCATTGGTGTGACTGACATAATACTTGTTTAGGGGGAAGATGTAGTTGCAGGAATCAGAACACCGGAGGACCTTAATACTATGAAAAATTGCATGCCTGATGCTTACAAGGAGCTGGTCGAGAACTGTGAAATACTAGAAAGGCATTATAAGGACATGATGGTAAACCGTCGTCCACCATGAAATATGCCACCAAGATTATTCGTGGCCGATTCTGTTTCCCTTGGCGGACTTTAAAGGACAAGAATTTGTGGTGACATGAAAGCTGCCATTGGGTTACTTTACTATTTCAACTGATACTGTGTTGAGTTCATCAATGGTTTGATGCAGGATATTGAATTCACAGTTCAAGAAAATAGACTGTGGATGCTGCAATGCCGAGCTGGAAAGCGAACAGGAAAAGGGGCTGTTAAAATCGCTGTAGACATGGTTCAAGAAGGGATTGTTGATAATCGCTCTGCTATCAAGATGGTTGAACCGCAACACCTTGACCAACTTCTACACCCACAAGTAAGAAGGAGAGTACCTTAAATGCTTTGCAAATACAAGTAATTTTGTTACTTTTTCCTAGTATGATAGTATGGTCACCTCTAATTCAAAGTTTCGTCACCAAAAGAAAAGGACCTTTACATGTTAAATGAGAGGAATGCATGCAGCAGTCTCTTATATTCAGTCTCCTGGAAAGTCAACCTCTACTTAATTAATTTGCATTTCTATCACCAAAAGACCCTGTGTTGTGAACATTTAGCCAACTAGACGGGGTCTCCAAGAGGCTGAATGGTTTCCCACAATCTTGGATAGCATACGACTACAAAATGCTGCATTTTCTTCTTTTGTGCTTTACTGTGTTGATGAATCTTAAATTGGTAAGCCATAATTTGCTTAAGATTCAAATAGTTCTCGCAACTGATGGTGGAAGCATTCTGTCTATTGAAGTGCTAATCACGATTTCTCTTTGTATCTATGCACCAGTTTGAAGATCCATCAGCATACAAAGACCATGTCATTGCTGTTGGCTTGCCAGCATCTCCTGGTGCTGCTGTAGGGCAGGTTGTGTTCAGTGCCGATGATGCTGAAGCATGGCATGCACAAGGGAAGAGTGTCATACTGGTATTACGATAACAATTTATGTCTATCACCTGAATCGAGATAAAGGATCATCCACTTAAAAGGGAACTAATGTTTAATGTCGCTCTCTATGAAGGTAAGGACCGAAACTAGTCCAGAGGATGTCGGTGGGATGCACGCAGCTGCAGGAATTCTCACAGCTAGAGGTGGAATGACGTCTCATGCTGCTGTTGTGGCCCGTGGATGGGGAAAATGTTGTGTTTCTGGCTGCTCTGAAATCCGTGTTAATGATGCGGACAAGGTATGTTTTCCCCCTTTTCTTGAAACCTTCTCATCCAAACTTATATCGAATGTGCTCAGATGCAAAGGGCACTTCTGTTTACCAAACGTATAAACACCATTTATCGACATGTAGGTTCTCATTGTAGCAAACCATGTAATAAAGGAAGGGGAATGGCTGTCATTAAATGGATCAACTGGTGAAGTGATCCTCGGAAAACAACCACTCTCTCCCCCAGCTCTTAGCGGTGATCTTGAAACCTTCATGTCTTGGGCTGATGAAATACGACGTCTCAAGGTTCAACAATATACTGTAGCTCTTGGAAAAATTTCGAAAGGCTTTCTGCTTTTTGTTTGACGAACCATTCTTAAAATGCCTGATTGATCTGGAAGCACTGTGGTCTGTGTAGGTTATGGCAAATGCTGATACACCGGAAGATGCCTTAACGGCAAGAAACAACGGCGCCCAGGGGATCGGACTTTGTAGGACAGAGCACATGGTAGGTGACAATTTCAGTGTATTGAAATGTTGCATTTATTTCATCACCGACGTAAATGTTTTACTAACCCATGGGTTATAGAATCATAAAACTACCATCAACTTTTGCCTACTGACCGAATTTCTGGGAGCACTATAGCTTTTAGTTCGTGGGAGATGGCTGATGTGCTACTTGTTTGTGAGTAACTCCAGTTTTTCGCATCAGACGAAAGGATAAAGACAGTACGGAAGATGATTATGGCTGTTACGCTGGAGCAGAGAAAAGTCGCTCTAGATCAGTTATTGCCTTACCAAAGATCAGACTTCGAGGGCATCTTCCGTGCAATGGATGGTATGTTTCCTTTCATCGATAGTTCTGTTAGCTCATAGCATCTAGTGCTTCACTGCATTTCTTCCCATGGATTTGCTGAAAGATTTCGTTTTATGAGCTATTTCACTATCTATTGCCTTATCTGCTCTTGATTTCCCTTATTTGATCCTTCGATCCATTTCTATCTCTATCGTTTTTAAATATGACAGGTCTTCCTGTGACGATCCGTCTGCTTGACCCTCCGCTTCATGAGTTTCTTCCTGAAGGAGACTTGGATCACATTGTGAGTGAACTAACAAGCGAGACTGGTGTGACTGAAGATGAGGTTTTCTCTAGGATAGAGAAACTGTCGGAAGTCAACCCCATGCTCGGATTCCGAGGATGCAGGTTAGGTAGCTCATTAACACACTTTACGACGTTCAACATGAGGGATATAAATACTTTTTCAGTCATGTCCTTAACATTTTAATGTGACATCAACATGTTCTGCAGACTGGGAATTTCATACCCGGAACTAACAGAAATGCAGGCACGAGCGATCTTTCAAGCCGCTATCACTATGAGCAACCAGGGTGTGAAAGTTCTTCCAGAGATTATGGTCCCTCTTGTTGGAACTCCTCAGGCATGAATCTGATTTCTGTTTAGAACCGTGAACAATTTATTTTTCAACTTTGCATTCTATTTATTTTTTTTAGATTGTAGGAGTTAGGACATCAGGTGAGCTTGATACATAGTGTTGCCAAGAAGGTGTTTACAGAAATGGGATCCTCAATAGCATACAAGGTCGGAACCATGATCGAAATCCCCAGGGCAGCTCTGATCGCTGATGAGGTACTCAAACTTGTTACGAACTCCCTTGTCATTTATCCTTTAAATCTGTTGCAATAGGCAGAACAAGGATTAACCACAGCACTAAGAAAATGCTATTCTGCATTGGTAGATCGCGAAGGAAGCAGACTTCTTCTCCTTTGGGACCAATGATCTTACACAGATGACATTCGGGTACAGCAGAGACGACGTAGGCAAATTCCTTCCCACATACCTATCCAAAGGAATACTGCAAAGTGATCCATTCGAGGTTATTTGTCTCTTTCTGGTGCAAAACTTGTAACTTGCGTACTTCCTTCATACTTAAGTATATCTTCGTTTTAACAAACACGACACTACAACATTTCAGGTTCTTGACCAAAAAGGTGTCGGACAACTCATCAAACTTGCAACAGAAAGAGGACGCAAAACTAAGCCACATTTGAAGGTATAGCATCGTACATACTAACAGTTGCTAACCTGCATTACGACTTCTTCGTCCGAAAGGCTTTGATGCCAATTTGAAGGTTGGAACCAGACTTATGTTTCTTTTAGCTCTTTGGATTGACATTCCATTCGAATTTAGGTTGGTATATGTGGAGAGCATGGGGGAGAGCCTTCGTCTGTTGCATTTTTTGCTGAAGCGGGATTGGACTATGTTTCGTGTTCTCCATTCAGGTGGTTTATCATTACCGTTCTGCAATATCTATCATATCATAATTAAGTCTATTCATATCCAGTGAAAAGAAACACTGGGGTTTCTAACTCGAGTTTTAACTACAACATCCTTTATCAGCAACGGAAGCTAGAAATCGTATATAATATCAGGAGGAAGGAATTTGTGGTAGGTAATCCAATGGTCGTCTTGTAAAATAAAATCGACAACTGTCATGACAAATCGTAATATCCCTATGGCCGGCCCCATCTATAAGAGTACTGATATGTATCGTTGTTTCCATGCAGGGTTCCAATAGCAAGGCTAGCAGCAGCACAAGTTGCCATCTGATGGAATGGTGTGTTCGAGGAGGCTCAAAGGATTGTATATGTCATCGTATATCCAAAGTATACAAAAGTTACACTTATCAATATACACCAAAGAAAATAACAAAGAACAAAACATTTATAGTGTAAAGAGATATAGTGCATGTACTGTTGTAGAAACTTCGATGATTGTTATAAAGCCCGCTATGATGGATTGGTGACTATCACAGCCCGTTTGGCCGTTTTGGAGGAAAGTAATTTGATTTGTCATGTTAATTCTATGACATATATTTATATCTTTTTGTTATAGTGGTGCGTGTAAAATACGAATGCAAAAGTTCACAAGTAGAAATTGATTATATCACTATGTCATTTTTATGTTTATTATCGATTCAAACGATTAGAAAATTTCAAGATTGTTGTTTTGTTCAACTAAGCTAAAAAAAGATGGAAACAAAAATTGAGGGAAATCAATTAATTATGAGACAACGATAGTGATGGATATCTAGCTATCCGATTTCGTCAATTCTTGTGTCAAGATTTGGTTTTTTAACATTGTTAGACCACTTTTTTTTTTTTTTTTTTTTTTTGGGTATGGTTGTTAACCACTTGTTGATTAGGTTGAAAATCAAGATTTTCCTAAATTAACCAATTGTTTTTCTCGAGATTAAAAGATAATTTGTTTAACGACAAACACGTTATATCTCTATACGTATCGAATCATCAAAGAATCATTAAACACAAGGAGTTCTTAATTGTGACTATGCAACTCACGTATTCAATATTCTTATTACGCGTTCAACCTATGGTGTTTGATATTTTGGTCTAAACTCTAATCTTTCTCTCAAAACGATTATAGTTCATGAAATCAATAAATATAGTGGCCAATTACATGAAGCATTAAGAGCAATATCAAACATGTCATTCAATTGAACAATTATGTCTAACAATTAAAACCAAACCCTTAACCAGAATGACTACATCATCATCCTAGAATGAAAATTTAGTTCAAGATGAATGACGCAAACAACGTAATAAGAATGAAAAATGATGCGTGCCGTCGTAAGCACGTCAAATTTATATTTAAGAGCACGCACTTCACTCTATAAATATGGAGTTAAATGTACAAATGGAAGTAGGGGTCGATCCCACAGAGAAAGTTACAACTGATCAACTAAACTAACTTAAGGTTTCTAACTATTCCAGAAGTGGAGGGGGGTTTATTTAAATGGTTTAATAGCTAAGCTAAAGTTGCAGAAATGTTAAACTAAGATAAATAATAAGGTTGGAGCTTGGATATAGAGAAAGATAGGGATTATAGTTGACTCATTTAGGATTAGATCAATCATTGATATTCATAAATCTTAGGTGTGATGATTAAAATG
>JAOVYX010020044.1:0-17576 GCA_035668315.1 Drosera spatulata
CTCTCGACTGGTCGTGTCTGCTCCACCTGCTGCTGAATGCTCCCTTGTTGCTCAACTTTCTTGGCTAACATTGACTCTTCGTCAAATGTGACATCTCTGCTGATGATGATTCCATGTGATGATGGATCAGTGGAGTACAAACTGTATCCCTTCACACCTGGTTGATATCCAAGAAAGATGGCCTTTTTGGCCCTAGGTCGCAACTTCCCTTCGCTAACATGATAGTATGCAGGACAACCGAAAACACGAAGGTTGGAATAATCATAAGGTGTCTTCATTGATAATGCTTAGGAGGGTGACCTGTTTACCGGATAACAGGCCGTCATAAGTGCTTCAGCCCAAAACCTCTCCTTCGGCCCAGCTCCAATGCACCGAGCCCGCTCCATGAGCGTTCGGTTCATGCATTCTGCTACCCCATTCTGCTGAGGTGTGTAAGTGATAGTGCGATGCATCACAATGCCTTTGTCCTTGCAGAACTCCAGAAATTATTTGTTCACAAATTTCATTCCGTTGTCAATTCGAAGCCTCTTGATCTGCCTGTCGGTTTGCATCTCAATCAACTTCAACCATTCCTTGAATGTCTCAAATACCTCTAATTTTTCTTTCAAGAAATATATCCAAATATAACGGGAATAATCATCGATGAAGGTAAAAAAAAATACTTTTTACCTCCCATCGAAGCATCCAGAGATGGCCCCCATAAATCTAAGTGAATATAGTCGAGTGTCCTCTTCGTTCTGTGCATCGCACCTCCAAACGACACTCTCTTCTGCTTGCCGAGAACACAGCCCTCGCAGAACCCGAGCTTCTGTGTCTTCAAACCTCCAAGCAAGCCTGCTGAACTCAGAACATCCATCCCCCGATTGGCCATATGCCCAAGCCGCTTATGCCACAGCTTCATCTCAGAACTAGCCTCACCATCACGGACGAACAATGAATTTGCAACAGCTGCAACTCCATCCTGCATCGTGCCAACCAAATAGTATAATCCAGCACGAAGTCGAGCCTTCATAGTCACCAAGCGGTTCTACTTGACCTTCATGTCCCCATCCTGAGAATGATAGGAACATCTTTCACGATCAAGGGAACCCAAAGAGATAAGATTCCGCCTCACAATTGGAACATATCGAACATCTTTCAATGTTCGCATGACACCATCCTACATCCGTATATGAACATCTCCCACACCAAAAATCTTACAAGCAGCATTGTTGCCCATAAGAACTACGCCGCCATCAGACTCAGCAAATGTGGTGAACCACTCCCAATACGGACAAATGTGAAAGGTGCAACCGAAATCCGTCACCCACTCTAAAGTAGATGCTATCATGGACTCCACGACGGATGTAAGAAAGGTCGAGATTGTCTGGGTCTCGACAATATCAGTGACTGGGGCTTCCTTGTTCTTCTGTTTGTTCTTCAGTGTAGGACATTCGTTCCTCCAATGTCCCTTCTGATGACAATAGTGACAAGAGTCGGATTTCTTCGAGCTTTTAGTCTTCGATCAGTCTGAACTTAGCCTGTTGTCTTCAATCCTATCTCCCTTTGATGAATAGCGCATCATTAGAGCTTGAGAGCCTGAACGATTCTGAGAGCTGGTGTCTCAGCTGGCTACTGGTTAAAGACGTCTTAACGTCTTCCAGTGACAAAGAATCCCTACTATGGATCATGGTAGTCACAAAGACCTCATACCTACTAGGGAGAGAACACAACAGAATAACCGCCACTTCTTCATCATCGATGATGACTCCAACATTTTTTAGACCAATAAGGATAGTCTGAAACTCCGTCAAGTGTTTATCTAGTGAGATAGTGGACTCCTTCATTTTGAAAGAATGGAGACGCTGTCTCATGTACAAACGAGAAGCAACAGATTTGCTCAGGTATAAGCTGGACAGCTTATCACAAAGAGTCTTGGCAGTTTTTTCCTCCAGGACGTTCTGAAGAACATCGTCAGAAAGACATAGCTATAAAGCCTTACGTACCTTCTTATCCATCTTCATCTTATCTTCGTCTTTCATTTCTGCAGGTAATTTATCAACCCCTTCCAGAACCTCCTCGATTTCTTCTTGGGTTAATAGCGCAACGACTTTGACTTTCCAAAGTTCAAAATTATTTGTTCCATCGAATTTGTTCACATCAAGTTTCGTAGTGCCTATGTCCGTACACTGTTCACGACACTGTTCACTGCACAATTCAGTACTGTTTGAGCACTGTTCCAGCACTGTTCATCCGAGGAAAAATTAATTTTTGTGGAAAAAATACATAAAAAACTGACCTGCAAAAAATATGACTTAAATCTCGAGCTTAACAACGTTCGTTGCTAAACCTACGTGGGCGAACCCGGTGTAGGAAATAAGGATTGAAACGTTCCAAGTTCTGATACCAGTTTGTTACGAGCAGGTTTGTTAATTATAAATACAAACAATAACAAATGAGCAAAAATAAATCAGACAAAGATTTTTAGGTGGAAACCCTTGAGGGAAAAACCACGGGCAGTCGCCGACGACGAAGAATCCACTAGTCAAATGAGAAAATACAAAATGAGCAATACAAGTATCAAGAACTCGTAACAAAACATACTCACTCTAATGTGTTTAATGTGTTGATGTTTATAAAACACCTTATCTCCTTATTTCTCGCTATCTGCCACTCTTTCCTCTCCTTTGCTTCTTCTTCCTCTCCACTAATCCTCTCCACTTTCTTCTACTGTTCTCTCTGCACTTCCACGCCTTCTTCGCCTCTTCTCTGCTTTTCTTTTATAAACCAAAATCAAACACGGAGGAAATACGGAGAAGGTCATGGACAACACGCGAAGAAAAACGCGGATTTGAGGTACACGTTTTCAACAAGTTCAATGTTATCGATGATCCAACTTTGCCTTGCAATTAGAAGCAAAGGGAGAGTTGATAATGGTTGCATCCTCGTAGATGCTCCACACCTTAGACCCAAAGAACTCCTTCACTCTTTCTGTTGAAGGAGAACTCGTTGAATGAGTGTTGTCTCAAAGAACTGGAACTGGTCTTTGTCCTGTCTAGACTCTCCTCTCTTCTTCTTCACCGGCCACCTCGGCCTCACCTCCGCCCTCTCATGCCTCTCCACCTCCTCCTGGTGCTCCTTCCCATCATCCGAATCTCTCGTCGCTCGATCTCTCACTCTACCCTCGCATCCTCGACTCCACTCTCTCACTCATCACATCATTGAACACTCCTTTTTCCTTGTCTCAGCTCGATCCCTCTCGATCACGGTTCTTCACGGCGAAGGTCCTGATGCAAATCGCGATCAGTTGTTGGAATATGAGGGAATTGGATCTGGCCAATGGAATGTAATGGCGGTGGCGGCGAAGTTTGAGGGCGGCGGAGTTGGGAAAATCAAAATTTGTTGGTGTGGTATCTCTTTCGAAAGTCTCTTGGTACTTCCTAGGAATTGTCACGTGTTTTTCCTACTTTCTCCGTCGTAATTTAGTTAAAATGTTTTCATCATACACGAAAAGTTATGTGTTTCTTTATTGTTAATACTTGTGATTAATGACACTTTCAAAACTATAAATAAATAAATAGATAAATAGTACTTTGTGATAAATGAAGATACCGGGGGAAAGGGGAAAAAGGTTGGAAATCGTCATTAATTCCTCAACCCAGAATTTAAATTTATTTCTTAATTATTACAATTTTTGTATAAGGTAATTAATACAATTTGATTACCTCCTTCTTTACTCATTTCGGGTAACAAAAAAATAAAAATCTTCATCATAGATTGTTTTGTAGCATATTTCCATTGGTGCCTCTTGCTCTTCCACCCCGGGGTAAAACGATACAAAACCAATCCATTCATCCATGTGTAAATTATCAATAGGTCTTATTTTTTATATTTATTTATCAAAAAGTCATCTATAACTTATTAATTATCATTTGGTCTTATTTGGTTTGATTTTAGGATTGATTTATCGTCTTTTCTTATTAGATATTATGGAATTGAAAGTTTTTTATTTTGATAAATGACTAATTGATAAATAAAATAATTAGATACGATCAATTGATAAATATTTTAGGTTTTGAAAACTAATAGGCAATTCTCTTTTTATCTATTATCTATTTAAATATATAAACCTACAATCATCTTTTTTGGTATCAAAGTTTGGTTTTTTTTTTTATTTCAAATTTGGTTGGTCATATATTAAATGTCTTTTCATTTATGATTATGAATTAAATATATTTAATATATATTGATCCTTCTTTTTCGCTAAAATCCAATAAGTACAAAATGTAAAAAAACTATATAAAATAAAATAATATAAATATAATTTGCTTGTGGTGTTCTTTTTAATTTAATTTATCATCACAAATGATTAAACAACATATTTATATGACTAGAATAAAAAGTTAAAATCAAAGTTGGGTAACTTAAATATAGATTTAATACAAAATTTAATGAATCGATAATTTATGTCTGTGTTGTTTTTTGATGTAAAGACCAAATTACCCTTTGACTTTTGTGAGTGAGAAGAGTGAGAAAAAAGGAAGAGAAAAAGTGATAAGGTGGGTTGATGTGATATAAAATAAATAGTAAGGATGTTTTGGTATTTTTGTAAAGAAGAGGTTTTCAAATAAAGTAAGGTTGTGATTTAATTGGGACGTCCCAATTTAATAAGTGTTGTAACTTTGTTGGGACGGAGAGAGTATATATTAGTCGTGACAGACTAATGTTTTTTGTGACAATTGTCAAGATCTAGGTTCTTTTGTGTCGTCGAAAAAGTTGAGTACTTGTAGCTTATTTAAGCATGTTATCAGTTATCAAATTGTCATCTTAGAGTCACGAGATTGTCTCCACTAAGAGACTTCTTTTATGATCATGTCTTACGATGTTCGCAAAATCTAGTATTATACTGTTTTATTTGTCGTTGATCTTTTCAAACGACATTGTCTTTTTATTGTATAGCGACCATAATAGACATACTTAATTTCATCAACTCTTACATCTTCGAAGGACATAGAAAGAGCAAATTATAATCATAGACATCATTCGAAAAATCTAACATTCGTTGTGAATATATGGTCATCGTGTATAAGGAAGAACTTCAGTTGCATTCTCTTTTGCTCTTTGATCACGCAACAGTCATGCAAGCTTGATTGATGAACATCTCGCAGGTGAAGCTGCATTGCAAGGACTGATGCGAAGCAGGGGTCTTATAAAGTGCCCATTAGCATACGAAAACAGGTGAGGTCCTCGATGCTATTACCTTTTCTATTTGTATGTTCTTTTAAACGCAGGAATACCCAAGTTAAGCTATTCTTGCTCTATTCTTCAAGTTCTGGTTCCTAACTTATATTTTTATAGTAGGTGTTAGCTGCATCCTCACCGTCCACTAAATGAGTGTTTATTACCTGAGTTGATATCTCCATAGCACTTGTATATGTATTTTGAGCTCTTATTCACTATAATATGAGACATTCTTTTCTGCATCATTCCTAATAGCATCCGATTTAGGGGGCCTTTAATATTTCTTGGGCACTGATTTTCCCCAAACTGAAGCTCTCAAAGTGCATGGTTTTTGCCCTCCGACACTAAGTTCGTGTGTGCATGCCCCTACCCGTTTTCCATGAAAACTAACTTCTGCTTAACTTCTCCTTTGTGACAACTCATAGTTCTTGACAGAATCCTGGACGACCGCATGGTTCAAGGAGTGTGGAGCTCAAATGCAACATGTCATGAGTTTCAACACGTTTGGATGCATCAAATGCTATTACAATCAACAATTTCCTTCCGTATTTTCATTTGTACATACCGAGCATTTCTTTCTCTCACACAAATTAAATACTTGGCTATTTTGTCGGATTTTGCTTTTGGATTTCCAGCTTATTCCTTTCGCCCTTTGATCATGCACAACCCAGCTTTATTGCTGGACTCAGGACTCCTTATCCATGAAACTGCACAGCAAGACTGATACCAAGCAGGGGTCTTTCAAAATGCCCACTACATACAAGTAAAGGTGAGGTCTTTCGAGGTTATTGCCTTCTCTATTACTTTGGTCTCGCACTCTGGAATACCACATCAAGCCGACTTCTTTAGTAAAAATTCAGTTTGTTAATTCTCATTCTCTGTTTGTTTCTCTATTCTTCAACTTCAGCTTCCTGATTTGTCTTTCGATAGAAATAGGTGCTTGCACGCTGCTTCTTCGTCGTCTACTAAATGAGCCTTTACTATCTAAGTTGATATTTCCATATGTAACATTTGTATGTGTTGGAAAATTTAAATCTAAAATAATGTTGTCTTCCTTTTAATTTTGTTGTTGAGTAATTTAAAATTGTCACATGCTTTGGATTTTTTCTTCTAAAGTTTATTTTTATTTGTTTACAGACGTGGAGAATTTTATCGGAGATATTTTACTTTCTTGAAACAAACTAAACGTTGTCAACTTCAGAAAAATACATCTTTTTAACTAAACTCAATTTTTGTCAGTAAGATTTTATTATCAATCTTTTTCTTCATTTTCCATCTCTGTAACATACTGGGAAATAAAAACAAAAACAATTTATAATTCTTTCCTTTTCACTACAAAGTAAAGAGCATTGGACGTTCATTGGTTCGGGGATCACTTGCTGCACACAACTAATCTGACGGGTTGACGTCTCTTGGGAGAGAAACGCATAAAGATTCTTTCACTAGTGTAATGGGGCGTTTTCTCTCTAAGGATAGCGCATTGCGTGCTTCGATCCAGGCTTTTCTAAACCTAATCTTGATTTTTATTATTCATTGTGATTATTGTTTACGTTGCTTTGCGTGCTTCGACCCAGGCTTCTCTAAACCTAATCTTGATTTTTATTATTCATTGTGATTATTGTTTGCGTTGCTTTGTTTGGCTTTGTTGAATACTGTCGTTTTTCTATTTAATTGTGTATATTATTTTCTAACATTCTTAGAGAGAAAACAAACGTACAGTATTCATCAATTAATATGTCTGCAATACATATGTTAAAAATAATTTCCAGTAAATCTGATAAATTTAATGGTGAGAATTTTTACCGTTGGCAACAACAAATGAAATTTTGGCTTACTGAGCTTGGTTTGTTCTCTGTGATTTTGAATGGCAAATCTGATGACAGCATTTCTGGAAAATCTTCTGATAAATCAGATAAATCAAATAAATCATCGGATAAATTTGTTGAAAATTCTACTAATACTGATGATTTTACTGATACAGATATTTTATGTCATGGAAGAATAATGAGTGCCTTGAGTCATAATATCTATAAAATATTTTACCATACTAAAATTGCCGTTGAGTTGTGGGAGTCTCTAGAAATGAAATATGAAACTATTGAAAAGGGATTGAAAAGATACTACTGTAGTAGAATTAATTCATAATGACATGTGTGATTGTAATGGTTTGTTAACACGCGATGATAAAAAAAAATTTATAACATTTATTGATGATTTTACTAAGTATTGTTATGTTTACTTAATTATTAATAAAAGTGAACCTTTTGTTAAATTTAAAATATATAAAACTGCTTTAGAAAATCAACTAGAAAAAAAAAATTTAAGGTCTGATAGAGATGGAGAATATACCTCATTAGAAATGAATGAATTTTGGTGAATCACATAGTAATATTCATGAAGTTACTCCATCTTATTCATCACAATCTAATGGGATAGCAGAAAGAAAAAATCGCACCTTATTAGATATGATAAATGCTATGCTTATTAGTTCTGCCTTAAATAATAATTTGTGGGGTGAACCATTATACACTGCTTGTCATGTTAAATAGAATCCCTTATAAAACCAATGATAAAACCCCTTACGAATTATGAAAAAAATAAAAAACCAAATTTGAAATATCTCAAAATGTGGGGGTGCTTAGCTAAAGTTAATATCCCACTTAATAAGAAAAGAAAAATTGGACCAAAAACAATTGATTGTATTTTTGTTGGTTATTCATTAAATAGCACAACATAGATTTTTGGTTATAAATTCTGAGATTTTTGAAATTTCAAAACATACAATTATGGAATCTTGAGATGCCGTATTTTTTGAAAATATTTTTCCTATGAAAAATAAAGTGATCAAATCTATTGGAGAGTCTTCTATATCTAATAACGATATATATAATGATAATGATTCTCAACCTAGAAGAAGTAAAAGAAATAAAGTTGATAAGGATTTTGGTCCAAATTTTTATGCTTTCTTACTTGAAAATGATCCTAAAACATATAGTGAAGCCATGATGTCAATTGACATCCCGTTTTGAAAAGAAACAATTAATGAGGAAATTAATTCCTTAGCAATAAATAAAACTTGATTTTTAATCGATCTACATAAAGGATGTAAAAGTATTGGATCAAATGGATATTTCGAAAGAAATTAAAAACTGATGGATCAATTGAAAAGTTTAAAGTGGAAGAAGCTGATTTCTTCGACACATTTTCTCCAGTTTCAAAAAATACAACTATTAGAGTGTTAATTGCTCTAGATTGTATATATAATTTGGAAATTCATCAAATGGATGTCAAAATTGCTTTTTTAGATGGTGATTTATATGAAAAAATTAAAAAATATATCTATATATATCTATGTGTGTGTGTGTGTGTAGACCAACGTGAAAGTTTCGTTGTACATGAAAAAGAAAATAAAATTTGTAAACTTGTTAAATCTTTATATGATTGAAAACAAACTTCAAAAAAATGACATGAAAAATTTGATGAAATTATATTATCTTATGGTTTTGAAATTAATGATTGAGATAAATGTGTATATGTAAAATAATTTTCTGATGGTGCATGTGTCATTCTATGTTTATATGTAAATGATATTTTAATATTTGATAGCAATATTTATGTAATAAATGACATTAAATGTTTAATATGTAGTATATTTGATATGAAAGATTTTGGGACGTGTGAATGTTATTTTAGGTGTTAAAGTGATACAAAATAAAGGTGAGATTATTTTAATACAATCTCATTATATAGAAGAATTATTAAAGAAATTTAATTATTTTGATATTAAACCTGTATCCATACCTTTTGATCCTTCTTTTAAAGTAAAAAAAATATGGGTGAAAGTGTTCATGTTGATAAATATGCTCAAATAATCGATTCCTTATTATATTTGACTAATTATTCTAGACCTGTTATTGCTTATGCTGTTGTAGATTAGGAAGATATACACATAATCCTAATTCTACTCATTGGACTGCTCTTGAAAGAATATTTAAATATCTCAAATGGACCATTAATTATGGTATTCATTATACAAAATTTTCAGCAGTGATTGAAGGATATAGTGATGCTAATTGGATAGCAGATAGTGATGAAATTACATCTACTGGTGGATAGACTTTTACTCTTGTTAGTGGTGCAATATCATGGAAAATCTGCTAAACAGACTATTATTTCACGTTCTACTATGAAGGCTGAAATTATTGCTCTAGATACTGCTAGTCTTGAAGCAGAATCTTTGAAAAATCTTTTATGTGGTTTATCATTATTATCTAAACCTATACCTCTTATTTCAATGTATTGTGATAGTCCAATTACAAAATTTAATAGCAAAAATTTTAATGAGGAAAAAGAGACACCTTAGGGTGAGACATAAATCTATTAGAAGTTTGATATCTGATGGGTGTTATTTTTTTTGACTTTGTCTGGACAAAAAATAATGTTGCGGATCTACTGACGAAAGGGTTGACGCGTCAACAACTACTTGAGACGTTGAGGGGAATGTGATTGAAGCCCATCGATTAGTCATACTAATGGCACCCATCTCCAAATGAATGGCGATCCTATGAACGGAGTTCAATGACGAGTGCTCTTTAAACCGCGATTGAGATATAAATTCTTTATATTATATTTTATTGTTTAAATACCTGTTAATGAGCCTAACAATTATATTTAGTGGAGGTGATGGTCACGGATCACCTTTGAAGGGTTCACCTAGTGAGTGTGGTGGTGGGGCCGCTACTATAAGACACTAGTCTTTAATGACACTCACGAAACAAGATATTTGCGCAAAATCGTAACGCGCAGCCATCGATTAGAACCTATATAAATACCCATATTGTATGTGTCATTTCATAATCTTGGTTAAAGAAGGCTTAGCTCAGGACAATTATGTGTATTTCTTCTCAAGACAATTATGTGTCTATTTCTTCTCAAGAGGATGTTCATGTACACTAGGTAGGTGTAACGTTCAAACCCGGAAGATTCCTACATTAAAAAAATATAATATAATATGCTTTGTTTAAATTATTTTAATTGCTTTTCTCCAACCTCTTTTAAATTTTAAATTATGTGGAGAATGTTGAAAAATTTAAATCTAAAGTAACGTTTTCTTCCTTTTAATTTTCTTATTGAGTAATTTAAAATTTGTCATATGCTTTGGATTTATCTTCTAATGTTTACTTTTATTTGTTTATAGACGTGGAGAATTTTATGGGAGATATTTTAATTTGTTGAAACAAACTGAACATTATCAACGTCAGAAAAATATCTTTTTAAATAACTCAGTTTTATCAGTAAGTTTTAATTATCAATCTTTTTTTTTTCGTCTTCCTTCTCTACATCATACAGAGAAACAAAAGCAAAAATAATTTACAGATTCTTTTTTTTCCACTACAAAATAAAGAGCATTAGACGTTTATTGGTTCGGGGATCACTTACTGCACACAACAGATCTGACAGATTAACGTATCTTGGGAGAGGAGTGCATAAAGATTCTTTCACCAGTGTAGTGGGGCGTTTTCTCTCTAATCTAATCTTGATTTTTATTGTTTATTATGGTTATTGTTTGTGTTGCTTTGTTGAACACTGTGGTTTTTCTATTTGATTGAGTATATTATTTTCTAACAGTATGTATTATGAGCTCTTGTTCACTAATATGGAAACATTCGGTTCATCTTTCTTATGATATGACCAGTCTTTGGAGACCTAAACCATTTAGAAAATGGCCAGATGATGTGGTTTCACGCTGCCCATGTGGCTACATGGGGGCAAAATCGTAATACACACTATATAATTTTAATAATTGGACATCGGGAATTTCCGAAGTACTAGATTTTTTCTTGAAAGAAAGCCCAAGAACTAGATATTAATTACATGGATCTGAACCTGAAATAAAAGGATGAATTTCTCACTACGTATAATTTTTTTTAAAGAAAGCCCAATAACTAGATATTAATTATATGTATCTGAGCCTGAAGTAGAAGGGTGAATTTTTCACTACATATATCCTTGTGTATCCCTCTAGGTTGGGGCTCCCATCATAGATCCATGGCCGCAAGCTCGAGCAACAACGAAAATGGTGGGGATCTGAATAGATCGAATCATGTACCCAGGTTCAACAAGTATGAGGGAGTTTACAAGCCAACTTCTTTGACTCTCAAGACACTGGCTAACATGGAGGCTAGAGGCAAAGGGTTTAGCTTGGCTAGGGCGCAAAGCGGAGCTAAGTCTTACATCTACGACAACTCGGCTCTAGGATATTCATGGCTACTTCCAGGATGGATCGCAGAGGAGAGGATTGTCCCTAGCGGTCGCTTGTATAGGGTATGTGTACAACCATATACATATACTATCATCATCTTTATTCTTCAATAATTTTTAATTTGTATAATTAAGAGCTACCTAAGCTTTTGTAATTCCTGGATCATTTTCATTTCCCTTGTCCTTTTTTATTTATGCTTTTCCTGCCATTTTATTATCAGGATAAGGGGTTGTAGCATCGGCAGACAGCCGCAAACCCCCTCTTATAAATTTAAAACAATAATGTCTCCTATTTTTAAAAATTATTGTTTTCAAAATCATTATATAGTTATTCATTAAAATTTGGACCATTTGGTAGTGGGGGTTGCAACCAGTAGGTTGCAAATGTTGTAGCCCTTGTATTCCTTTTTGTTACCTCTGCGAATCTCTCTATATATGTGGATTTCGTTTTTAGAGATCTACTGTTCTTCGCTCTTATGCTCGATTTCGATTCACTTTCCACTGATGGAAAAGATGGATTCTTTTTATGTTTTCATTTCAGACTCCTTGAATTTGTTTTAAGCATTATTTACAGCCATTAAATCATTTTTCCATGAAAAAAGAATACTCCTACGAAGAAATAAAGGCCGATTAATAACTAATTGAATTGTTATGTTTTTACTTTAAGTTCGTTGTTTTTTTGTGGATTTACCCAAATTAGAATACTAGAATTTATTTTAGACTTGTACTTAATCTTAACTAGATTGACCTAAAGTTTAAACCTCGCCTTGATACCACCTTGATCACACCCTAAACAAAAGGAGATATGACTGACACGTGAATTATAATATAAAATATTATAATCCACATCACCTTTTAAAACGAAACCTCGATGTGAATATCCATGAATGAAAATTTACGTTATTCACACATAAATTGAAATGCATGCAATTGAAATCCTATAAAATTCTTGGTCAGATCTTCCACGACGTCCAAATAATCATGTCAATCTGCCACGACATCCAAGCTAATCATGCAAACCTATGGTGAGAATGATAAAACATAAAAAATTGTGAAGTTGAGCGAGAAATTTAGTACAATGGATAACAAATGACATACATATCAATGAAGGTATTGGTTCAACAAAAAGAAGTAAATTAAGCAAGATTGGTTCTAACACATTAAAACAACTGGGAGCATGAAAACAGTCAAACAAGTGGTAGGTATAAATTGTCAAGCACACCCCCAAAATCCCAATCAGATAACAACACACACTCAAAGATTTGCGCACGAAAAACACAAAAACGTCGGCTTTAAAAACCTACATTTAGTCAAACTAAACGTAAAAATAATCTACGATGACCATCCAAAAACTCAAACGATATGGATATCCATGATCAATCATGCAATTACACTCGACAATGGCACCAACCTACGTAATCTTGTTGAGATATTGTAGAGTCAAAACCCCAACGGCTGTTCCCTTGAAGGCCAGAGTAACCCCTACACTTAGCCGACAAATAAAGTCTTGAGTCGCTTTCGTCAAAAAGCGACCCCAGACCAACACGAGCAAAGAACGAGGTGGGAATCAAATCACGTCACATCAAAACATAACACAAAAAAACAAACATCACAAAAGGCTTACAAAACATGGCAGAAAGACAATAAATTGAATTGTGCTGTTTTCAACTCAATCAAATAGATACAACGTATGCCTGTCGTATGAAAAACTAGGTCATCAATAGGTTTCAAAGGAAGGATCAGTGTACTAGACTTTCTCATGAAATCTCGAAAATATCGAAGTAAGAACTGATGAAATATCAATTGAGGATACGAGCGTCCTGAATAAAGAATGACAAAATAAAAATCACTAAAATATCTTTACAAGTCAATAAAAACAGGTTGACACCTTCTCAATAAAATAACAATAGTTTTATAAATAAAGAATAAAATTATGTACTGTTAATTTTAGTACAAATTAGACTTCAATAGCTTTCCATACATGTAAGGTTCGTAATTCAATTCATCCTCTACAAATTATGATAATTTCTCGAATTCAAGTCATTTACATTACTAGTACGGTTTAACCTCTTGTCACCAATCAACTCATAACTCATAACATAAAACTCCAAATTCAATTTCCTAAATTTTGTACTGAACTAGACTCAAATATATTTTTAACTATGTAAAGTTCTTTACATGATTAATTACGTACAAAAATAGTTTTAACTTAAAGACAGAGAATTCTACGCCCTAGATAGGTTGACCTTTCAGCGCTTGTTTCCTATAACTTTGTATACACCTCCAATTGATAAATCGCAATTTTTCATAAACTAGACATCTTAGGATTCGGTATATGTGAATTACAGACCTAAACACATAGCTGATATTTTTTGTTGAATTTACGAACATTTCAGTCAAAATCTGTTTTTCCCAAATCGATCATCTGATCTTGTCTTCCTCCCCAGTTTAAACCACATAGCCATCAATCAATACATCCATCATCAATGAAACCCAAATTAGAATTTCAAACCTTAGACAAACCCTTAATTCTCTTGCTATGAAATAGAGAGAATGAAATCATACTTAAGATGAGAGACAAGATGAGATCACATGTGTACAAGGTTAGGAGATTGATCGAAGGATGATTATAGGGTTTTCATGTTTTCTTCTATTTCTTTTCTCGGCGACGGGGGTCGATGAAGAGAGAAGCTGACATTTGATAAGTGAAAATTTTAGGATTGTGGGATTTAAGTGGGCATTTATATGGGGAGGAGATAATACACTTTTTTTCATAAATAAGTTAAAGTGATTTCACCTAAATCTTATCATTTTTGTTTTTATTAATATCTTAATAATAATACACCTAAAATATCTTATTTCAATGAAAACCATGATTTTATACACTGAAAAATCTCTCTCTCTCTCTATATATATCTTAAAACACTATAAATATAAAATCGCATAATATATAAAATTTTTGGTTGGGATATGATTACATTGAAATATTTCTGTCAAGTAGAGTCGGTTTAGTGATAAGTCATTCTTTCCCTAAACATGAGGTCGAGGGTTCGATACCTGAGGATAGCGAAAACAACCTCTCTATTTGTACATCACTCTCTCATGCTGAGGCATAATCCCCACACGTTATACTTGGTGGGATTTGTTTCTTTCTTTCCTGGCCATCCAAATTTAAATACTAAATATTTCTAACAGCTCATGCTCTATAGATTGTTTTTAGAATTATAATTTTCCCTGACCTTTCAACTCATCCAATTATGATTCCTGGAAATTCCACTTAGTTTTCGAACTATATTAAATGTAACCTGATCCTTCTGTTTTCCTTTTTCGTGTGTGAATAAATCAGTACTATTATGATCCATCTGGGATGCAGTACAGAGCTAAGTATGAGGTTCTCGATGCGTGGGAGAAATCAGGACTCGTTCTTCTCGATGAATAAGGTAAACTTATCTTTCATATCAACTCAACTCGTTTTATTTAAATACAAGTCCAACCATCAATGGTAATGAATAGCTTAGGAACTAACTTTATCAAGAACTCAAACATGTGATCCAAACTCAAACCTATAAAACATCAATCGACACATGATACACGCTTAGAAATGGTACCGACTTATGATGCTAATTTCTGTATTCCGCATGCTGATAGGTGTTCTGGCTAGGGGCGCAGAGAAATAAAGTTCCCGACCAAAATATCGGAGCTGTTGACTGGTGTGTATGATCGGACCAACTTACTAGCACCATGATAAGACTGGAAATTGTATGAAAATAATCACTCTTATAAAGCATATGCCTGCTGTTTTAAGCTTTCCAATGTGCTGGACCTAGTAAAATTAGAGTTTAACTAGTTTATCCGTCCATGCAGTAATGCACGGAACTAACATTTTAGCTGATATAGTAATAATAGTGTAGTATCAGATTTGTTGGAAATGAAATATTATTATCTCTTCATTTATTTTCATTAATTGTTGAAACTAATGTTTAATATTATTTGTGGATTTGATAAGTATTTGAGTCAAACCTTTATCTCTTAAAATTCAACCAAAATATATTGACTAACCATGGAAAAATTATACGATCAACATGAAAATATCTCAATTGAAAACAAAATAACTTCTATTTGCTTAGTATATAATATAGATGCGTGGACGATGCCACCGTCCCTATCTTTAATGGTGTCCACCCTCACCACCATCCCTATCTTTACGGTGTCCACCCTCACCATCTCTTTCTTCCTCTCACCCGGACATTCTTGTTTTTTTGGTTTTTTTTTTTTTCATTTCATCATACATGGCATCTTATTGTCAAGAAAAGATGACTTCTCGGTCACACTTGGTTGTTGGTCTAGTGATGTAGACTCCCTCATCCCTCTTTTTTTTTTTTATCGAAATTTCTGTTCATCGATATTAATTTGATGTTTATGGAGTTCCCTTTTAAGGTTACATTCGGTATAAGCCCTAACATCATGAATTTGCAAATAACGGCCTTTATGGTCATATATATACTTTTTTCCCAACCACATCTAACATATCCATTACATAATTATTAATTAAGACCATATCCATGACTTTTTTTTTTTTTTTTTGTGGTAAAACGTTTAGGTTATATCACTCAAAATCATCCAAAAGAGATTACAGCAAACGTTTATGACATCATTCTAAACTATTAAATTATAGTTTCCATAATTTTCCTCACTACACGTGAGGGGAGCATGAGTTCTGCTGAAATGCACGAGCATTACGTTCCGCCCAGATATTACAAATCAACGCAGCAAACATTGATCTTCATCTTTGTGCCAATACCATTTTCCCTTTCGATATCCTTAGCATCCAGGCACCATTGCTCAAAGGAGTCTGTCTTTATATATCGCAACTTCAACTCCTTCATCATCTTATCAAATATCTCAACTGCAAAAACACAGCCAAAATATATATAGATGATCATTGTCTTCCACAGCAGTCCTGCAAAACACATAGCAGTCGTCCTCAATGAGGCCTCTTTCATACAGTCTCTTGCGAGTTCTGAGCCTATCCAACAGCACCAGCCATAAGATGATATCGACGACTTCATTTTGTTAATCTATTTAGTGATTATAGAACTCAGTATCTGTACACCCCAAGATTTATCATCAATAGAAACATGACACATGGCATTATTGCCGCTACGACACGTAACAAAGAGACAAGAAACAGAAAGTTAAGGTAATAGAAACATAAACTAGAAATACCATGATATAATAATTTGAAAATTCCATTGAAAGATAAACATTACATTGTCGGGAATACATTTGCTGGTGCAAAATGGTCATGATCCAATGGGCTAAAAGCCCAACAAAAGGCCCAACATCATTAAGTCATGAGCCTATGGGAAAAGGCCAAGTAGTATCCCATGGATTGTTAAGTCCCACATCTGCTAAGATGGTGACAAGTGTCCATCATGGAAAGGACGAATAATGCTCTATAAATACCCTCATTTATTACCCACAAAGATAACCTCTTTTTGGACCCTGACTCTGTTATTTCACTCACTGCAGCTATTTTTGGAGAAAAACTGACTTAGACATCGGAGTCGGTCCCCGAGGGTCTCACCTCGGGTCCGACTGTCCGAGCTTGTTGTTTCTGGTCTGTGTAGGTTTCCGCGTCTTGACCAGACCCAAATCAATTGATCTAGTAGACCCCCGTCTGGGTCTAAGAAGCTTTGGCTCGACTTCCGAACTCGGACCCAGAATTCCCGATTTCGGCACAAACAGTTTGGTATCCACCGTGGGGCCAGGTCTAATGACGCGAAGTCGCCAGAGTGCTCGAGATCAGACACGACAAGCCTGCAACGATGATTAGTAAAGGTCATCCTGACTCCCTGCCCCTCAAGCAGGCAGGGAGGATGAGGCGACGGGACCTGAGGAAAGCGCAAAAGTGACTATCACAACCAGCTCCGACTTCAGATAGAGAAGCCCACCACGGCCATCGTGAGGACGATGACCGATCTGCTGAACCAAAGGCTGCCCCCACCTCAGGTCGGTGCACTACAAAAATTTTGTGTTTTAGCGACGGAATTTTTCCGTCGCTAAAACGAAAATATCCGTCACTAATGTATTTT
>JAOVYX010020045.1:0-17571 GCA_035668315.1 Drosera spatulata
TTATTTTTTTTTTTTAACCGTTTAAACAACCCCCCCCCCCCCCCCCAACTCCTAGAGTAGTTAAAAGCCTTAAGTTATTTTAGTTGATAACTTTCAACTTTCTATGTGGGATCGACCCCTACTTCCATTACTACATTTAATTCTATATTTGTAGAGTGAAGTGGGTGCTCTTAAATATTAATTTGACGTGTAAACGACAGCACGCATCATCATACCCCAAGAAAGGAGGTATCACAGTTGTTGCAATGAAAATAATGAGCTAATCCCAAAAAGAACTGTTACTGGTTGGAGGGTGTGCATTGACTATCATAAGTTAAACAAAGCAACAAGGAAGGATCATTTTCCCCTTCCTTTTGTTGTTCAAATGCTTGATAGACTTTCAGGAGATTCCTATTATTATTTTCTTGACGGTTATTCGGGCTACAATCAAATTTGTGTTAACACCGGAAGACCAAGAGAAAATCACTTTCACTTATCCCTATGGGACATTGGCTTATAGAAGAATGCATTTTGGTCTTTCCAATACCCCGACTACCTTTCAACGGTGTATGATGGCAATATTTGGGGTTGAAGTTTTTATATATAACTTCTAGGTCTTTGGGGTTGATTTTAACCGTTGTTTAAAACATATTAAACTCGTTCTTAAAAGATATGATGAGACAAACCTTATCCTAAATTGGGAGAAGTGCCATTTCATTGTATAAGATATATTGTCCTAAGTCATAAGGTCTCTACAAAAGATTTGGAAGTGGATCGAACTAAAGTCGAAGTAATAGGAAAGTTACCGCCTCCATCCTCAGTCAAAAGAGTTCGAAGTTTTCTTGGTCATGCTTGTTTTTACAAAAGATTTATTAAGAACTTCTCAAAAATCTCAAAACCATTGTGTTGCTTGTTAGAAAAGGATGCGTCCTTCCATTTTAGTGATGAATGCATGAAAGCATTTGAGCATTTGAAAAACTCTCTCATAATCGCACCTGTAGTTATCACACAATCATGGGATTTACCGTTTGAACTAATGTACGATGCCAGCGATTTTGTAGTTGGAGCTGTGCTAGGGCAACGCATTAATAAAGTGTTTCACACTATTTATTATGCGAGTCGTACCTTGAATGATGCTCAAATAAATTATGCAACGACGGGGAAAGAATTATTAGCCGTTGTCTTTACTTTTGACAAGTTTCGCTCATATTTGATGGGAAGCAAAGTGGTGGTCTATACGGACCACTCGGCTATAAAATACCTAGGTGTAAAGAGAGAAGAAAAGCCCCGATTGATAAGGTGGGTTTTGCTATTGCAGGAATTTAATTTTGAAATCCATGATAAAACGGGATCGGAGAACATGGTTGCAGACCATTTATCTTGTCTTGAGCATGGAAATTTGAACATGAATGATGAGACACCAATTGAAGAGTCATTCCCAGACGAGCAACTCTTTGTTGTTTCCGATAAAAAGTTACCTTGGTTCGCGGACCATGCTAACTACTTGGTTAGTGTACATTACCGCTAGACCAATCCTACCAGGAAAGAAAGAAATTTTTCTCAGAAATAAAACATTTTTTGTGGGATGAACCCTACCTATACAAGAGTTGTGTTGATAGAGTTCTTCGTCGATGTGTCCCTAAAAAGAACATGAAAGATATTTTATACCATTGTCATTCATCGGATTATGGTGGTCACTTCGGGGGAAATAAGACGGAAACTAAAATTTTACAAAAGTGGATTTTATTGGCCATCCTTGTATAAAGATGCATTCACATATATCTCTCTTTGTGACAAATGTCAAAGGAGAGGAACAATCTCTAAGAGACATTAAATGCCCCAAAGTAGCATGCTTGAAGTCGAGCTTTTCGATGTATGGGGTATAGATTTCATGGGTCCTTTTTCTAAGTCTTGTCGAGAGGAACAACCTTGTGTATATCCTTGTTGCTGTGGATTATGTATCGAAATGGTTGAGGCTATCGCTTCCCCTATAAATGATTCCAAGGTGATACTCAAATTCATGAAAAAACATATTTTGACTAGGTTCGGGACTCCACACACACTAATAAGCGATGAAGGGATGCATTTCTGCAATAAATGGTTAGATGCATTGCTTTCCAAGTATGGGGTGAAACATAAGGTTGCAACACCTTATTATCCCTAAACTTTTGATCAAGTCGAAGTATTTAATCAAGAATTGAAACAAATTTTGGAGAAAATGGTTAAAAAAGCACGCAAAGATTGGGCCATAAAGCTAGACGATGTGTTGTGGACATACAGGACAGCTTACTAAGCACCAATAGGCATATCCTCATATAAACTAGTGTTTGGTAAGGCATGTCATCTTCCTTTAGAGTTGGAACATCGTGCATATTGGGAAATCAAATATCTTAACTTCGACTTGAAAAATACAAAAGGGAAGCGTTTTCTCCAATTGAATGAATTGGAGGAATTTCTTCATGATGCTTAGGAGAATACAAAAATGTATAAACAACGAACAAAGCTTTGGCATGACGAGAGAATTTTGCACAGGGAGTTTTCTATCAGGGATAGTGTTTTGCTATTCAATTCCCATTTGAGATTATTTTCTGGTAAATTGAAATCACGTTGGTCTTTCCCTTTTACCGTTACACATGTTTTTCCACATGGAGCAGTTGAAATTGAAGGCATACAAGGAAAATTCAAGGTGAACGGTCAGAAATTAAAGGCCTATCCTGATGGAGGAATGGAAAAATTGACCTCCTTGGTGTTGAACGACACTTGAGAATATTCGTCAAGGTAAAGACGTAAAACTAAGCGCTGCTCGAGAGGCAACCCGTGTGTTATTTTCATTTAAGTGTGTGTTTCTTAGCGTGTTTTAGAGTAGTTTAAACTCCATATGTGAATTCCTCACTTTGGGTTACTTTCCTTGCAATACTATCTATCTTATATCGGTTTAACTACATTTGTGATTTAGGGATTGGATCCTGTTAATAATCAAGTGTTGCAGCTTCAAGAAGCTTACAAGCTACTTAGGGATGGAAATCAAAGGCTTTGAGAGAAGCTGGCAAAAGTCAAAAAGGACTTGAGACGGAGTTTACAAAGCATTAGTCTAAAGAAGCATGTAAAAAGAGGAAAAGTACCAGTTATGTCTGTGACACTTGTGAGGTCTCGTATTCATTGGTTACCACATGAATTGTATGCATGAAATAGAACTATTATTGATCTTGATGAAATTTGTCCACAGGGTTTTCCTCAGGATAAGCATTGCATTTCATGAGTATTCAAATAATAGGTTGAGTATTTATTTATTTTTTCTTTTATATATTATCTTTTTAATTTGGTTGTGTTGTTTATGTTTTGCAAGTATCTGATGGAGCGATTGCTTATCATGATTGGAAATCTTGTTTCATCTATTTTCCATACGAAGCTAAGTGTCCCATCATTCACTACTTTCTCCTTTTACCTGTATTCACTTGTAGTTTTCCATTCTCTTGTTATGTGTTTTATGTAATATTATTTCAATGACATTGAACCCGCTAGGAAAAAGGGATGTGTCGCATTGTTTTTGTAAATTATTTTTTTAAAAAAAAGTGAAAAACAAAAAGACTACAAAAACAAGAAAAAATTTTAAAAATTTTTTAAAAATGTGCAAAAAAATCAAAAACAATGAAAAAAATTAGTATTTTTTTTTTGTTTTAATATTGACTATGTTAAATTATGCTTTACTGTTTGTAAATATGTACATATTTGCATGTTGTAAATATGTACATATATCCTTGTTTTATTATCTTTCATGTTAATAAATTCTAATTAGAGTGGTTTTGTTTTGGTTTAAAAAAGTCGTCTGCGCATGACAACTGGATTGCTTCGCAGTCAGACGCTTTTAATGAGACTTGAAACCTTAGATTTTGTTTAGATTTTATCTTTTTGTTTAGATATTATTTTATCTAGTATAAATAAGTAATGTAACTCATCGAACTCTTTCGTGGTTTAGAGTTTATTCACTTCTCATTTCCTCACCAAAAATCAAACCAAAAAAAAAAACAAACAAACAAACGCTGAAATGCATCCATGGATGAAACTAGTATGCCAGTACTTGGTTGGTATGCTGCTTGCAATGGTTTTGTGGATTGTTCTCATGGCCACTGCGTTCAGTTTAACGGTCGGTTTCTTCCTGACCCCTGAAGAATTTGATCTTATAGTGCAATTTGTCATGATTCCACTTGCTTTATTCTTAGGTGTTATAGCGTTGTTCATAATTTGTTCTACTCCATAGTATTGTGGTTGTAAAAAGTGTCTATGTGATATTAATAAAGCTTCTATTATGTTTTGTGTGGTGTGTTATTTTAGAAAATATACATAAATTATAGTTCAAAAAAAAAAAAACAACTAAAAAAATGAGTTTGAGTGAATATAAGATTATCATGATCATGAGAGGTTAAGCATATTACCAGCTGGAATTGACCTTTTAGGGCCTTAGGTTATGTTTAAGCGTTTGAGAGACTTTGTGAGACCTCTATCAAATCCACATTCTCTTTTTGAGCGTATGAGTGTCCGCAAAATATTTGTCCCTAAAAGGAACCTATATTGGGGTAATGGGTGATTAATATGATTACAAGTTTCTTCTCTTAATCAATTGTGGACATTGTTTCCTTATGCTAACATGAAATTAGGTAAGACGCCGATTGGGTTGTGGAATCATTAACTTCGCTCTATGGAATTCATAAAGACCAAGAAACCTTTTCCTTGAAAGAAAAGACCCTTTACCTATTTGTGGCATTTTTTTATACCAATGTTAATATTGATCACTTCTTTTCTTGATATTAAACACATTAACTTCTCAAAGAACCTAATTTAAATACATTTAATGAGGTTCTATATCTCAAGTATGAGAGTGTGTTATCTTATATGTAGAGTTATGTTTGATGTACAGATGCAAACATAAGGAGGGATTTCATTTGAAAAAAAAAAAAAAAAAACAAACATAGAAGTGAAACAAAAAAAAAAAAAAAAGGAAACAAGTTTATGAAAAAGTAGCTCCGAAAATATACGGGTTACATGATTCTTGAAAGATGGATGTCTAATGAGGTAGTTACAAACGGAGATTTTTGAGATAAAGATATAAACAAATATCTTTTTCACGATCCTTGACCCAAACGCCCTACTTATATGCTCCTTAAAACAAAAAGCTGACAAGTCGTCTTATTTGAAATTTTCTGGCAAAACGAAACTTAGGTTTTTGTGACATTCATGTGCGAGGATGGTAAGATGGAAAAATCGTTGTTGTCTATGCCATGATAAGGAGACTTTGTCGTTTGCTATGATAATGACATATGTGTTTGCACGACTTCTTAATTGCTCACGAACTCATGACGATATCTTCTTTAACAGTATTCATACTTCTTTATGAGAGACGTAAGAATAAGAGACACAATGTCAGGGCCATGATACGGAAGTTTATACTTGTTTTATGAAAACCAATTCCTGATCTATCATTGTTAAATATTCATTTACAAGTGTTATTACATCTTTCAATCTTTCTAAAATGCGATGTTACTTTCAAAAAACAAAAAATGTGCAGTTTTAAACCTGATGAATTTTGTGGGTATATCCTCTGAAAACTCTCACGAGACCTTACTCGTCCACTAGACTGACCTACGGGTTTAAAGGGCTTGTTGCATACGCCAAATGCAACCGTGACTCCTTATGCTAGTGGCTTTTAAACTTCACTTCTTCTTTCTTGTTTTGCTCGGGACGACCAAAATGTTAGTGTGGGGGGGTGTGATAAGTGACATTTATAATACTTACTCATATTGTTTTACACTTAATTTTAGGTGCGTTTTCGCGTATTCAAATAAATTTTCTTATCGTTTTAAGTTATTTTACTACTTTGATTAGTTGTTGGAGTGTTTTGAGTATTATTGCATGTGTTTGATATATTTTTGTATTAAAACAAATCATTTTCGAGTCATGTGACACTTTGTTGTTGAAATTTCCTAGTTATTGGTCTCACTTTGTAAATAATGATTCTCCCAACTCCGGTTGAGTTAAGCTAGAATTATATCATTGGAAACCTCTAAATGTCTTATTTCTAATGCGCTTTGAAACACATCAAACGGAGGTTTATGTAAAAAATTATGCTTATTTTCGTACAAGATTTTTTTCATTTTCGTAAAATCGTGTCAAGCAATGTTTTGATTTTTATCTAGGTAATTCTCCCTCTTGCGATGAGTGTATCCTTGATATTTTGTTATACAATATGGCCATATTCTTCCGATTTTGTTATATTGCTAAGTGTAATATTAATGAAAAACAAAGTGATCATCTTGAACTTTTCTTCTAATCAACTCAATCATGTATTACCTTTAATTATAAGGGTCACTTGTCTTGTGATGATTTAAAACACCAATAATGTATAAACATGCACATTTTGTCTTGCTAAAAGAGGGAGATTCGTGCAAGCAAGGGAAAAAAAGTAAGAAATCAAATCAATATATGTTAGGGAAAGGCTAAATTTAGAGCAGAAATGGTTAATTTCAGAGCAGCTATGTTTTAAGAGAAAACAATTCTTAGTAAAAATGGAAATTTGCTCTGGATTTAGCCATTTCTACTCTTGAATAAAGAAGAAATAGCATAAAAGGGACTTACTACTCTATTTTTCACTAATTTTTGTATTCTCTACAACTTTTATTTTGTCCATTGTTTTCGTAGATACCCTTAAGCAACCAGAGGAGGGGAGAAGGCTAGGAGCAAGGATTGCATACACCGTTTCAAGGATTCAACAAGCTAAACCGGATCATACCGAGAAGGAGTCGGTATTGGATTGCTTTGATTGTAAAATCTCTTACACACTTGACGCTAGTTTTTGTTATCATGTTATAAAGTTTAATGAAGTTATTGTGTTCTTAAGTTGTGTATTTGTCTATTTTTAGAGCGTCTAGATATTTGAAAATAGCAATCAAGTATAGTTCACTCTACAAGTTAAAGTGTGCTTGTATCATTTTTATCATGAGCTAAACCTCTTATACTTGGGATGATGATGAAGTTTTTCATGTGTTTTAATCAATAATGAGTTAAGAAGAGTCAAATATTACAAGATCCAGAGTCATTGAACAAGTTGGAACATATTCATGAAATTGACAAATAACCTTGTTCTAAAATTTCAAGTTAAGGATAAAATGATAACATGTATCCTTAAGGTGTTAAAAAACAACTTGTAAACTCAGTTTATAAAGACTTAGAAATTTTAGAGAGTCTATTTAGAAATAAGAGACTCTTTTGTAACCTTTAACAAAATCCGAAATTTGGTAAATGGTCCACCTAACTCTCAGGTTAATATAATTGATACATATGAAAATAAATTTTGTAATTGATGATTTAATCCTATACTTGATGTTGTTGTGATTAAAGAATTTTATGATTTGAAAAAATTACAGGATATATAAGTATTAGTTAAATCGAAAGGAAAACTAATATCAAAAGAAACCGACAACAATAGCATAACTGACATTAAATAGACATATTTATGTTAATTATGTGCTCTTTATATTATGATGCTTCATGACTTCTTTTTCTAAATTGTGCAATCTTTATTGTCACATGTTTTAGCTTAAGAAGATACTTCTGTAACCTCGACGGAGGTGCATAAAAGAAAATTTGATAATACGATCGGAAAAGATTAAATTGATAAACCTAAAATCTTAACTCATTAGAAGTTAAAGAATTGATAAACGGATTCGTCATCCCAAGTCTTTTAAAAATCACAATCCTTTGTTAATTTAGACTCATTTCCATCAACTTAAAGTCCTTTAAAACCACTTGTGTGTGTGCGTGCACGGAAACAAAATCCAAAATTTTGATCAACTTAAATTTAGCTAAGGTGTCTATTCTAGTACTTAGTTTCTATAATCCCTGTGGGGTCGATACTCTTGTACTCTTCACTCTATTCATGAATGACACGTACACTTGCTTTGTATGTTCAAACAGTGACTAGTTTTGTACCATTCAATCTTATAGATGAAACTGAAGATGCTTTGACCAAAGTGAATGAGCTGTCTCATGCTCCAATTTTACTTGGGAAATCTTTCCTTGGGATCCCCAATACAAAAATTGATATGAATAGTGGCATATTTTCCATGAAATTTGGTGGCGATAAAATTATTTTGAATATTTTTAAAGCCATGAAACATCAAAGTGATGATGTTTTCTTTATCTCCTCAATTACTACGTTCAAATAGTTCAATTACTTCGTTCAGTTGAAGAGGAACTATCTGAGCTAAATCATGACGAATTCATGAAAGCTATTATGAGGATTGATGTGGAGGAAGAAGATTTCCAATTTGAAAATTATGATCATGACTTGTCATTTTTAGAAGAAAGATTGAAAAATCATGAAGAGTTAAAATTGCTTGAATTACCTGCAAGTCATGACAAGATCCGACCTTCTGTGAAAAACCCTCCGAATCTCGAGTTCAAATCATTACAACTCAATTAAAATATACCTACTTGGGGATGGAAAAAATTTACACATCATTATTTGAACGTACAAAACTAGCCAATTGACAACTCCCCAAGAGGAAGCTTTGGTCAAGGTCTTCAAAAGACGCAAAACAGCAATTGGATGGAGAATCGCTAATATTAAAGGAATTAGTCCCTCCACCTACATCCATCGAATTTTATTAGAAGACAATTCGAAACCATCTCGTGAGCCTCAACGGTGATTAAATCCTTCCATGATAGATGTTGTCAAAAATGAGATTTTGAAATTACTCGATGCTGGAGTGATTTATTCAATTACTGATTCACGGTGGGATAATCCTATTCATGTGGTGCCTAAAAAGACAGGACATACTGTTGTGGAAAAAGATAATGGTGAAATGATCGCAACACGAATTCAAAATGGCTGAAGGGTATGCATTGACTATCGTAAATTAAATTCATCCACTAGAAAAGATCATTTTTCATTTCCTTTCATGGACCAAATGATTGAAAGATTATCTAAAAGGTCGCACTATTATTTTCTAGATGGTTATTCTAGATATAACCAAATAGTAATTGCTCCTGAAAACTAAGACAAGAGAACATTCACATGTCCCTTGGGTACTTATGCATATAGGTGCATGCCTTTTGGCCTATGCAATATACCCCTACGTTCCAAAGGTGTATGATGTCAATTTTCTCTAATTATATTTCTCATATTATTGAAGTTTTCATGGATGATTTTACTGTTTATGGCAATTCATTTGATGAATGATTGAAAAATTTAGAAATGATGCTTAAAAGATGTATTGAGACCAATCTGGTGCTATATTATGAAAAATACCATTTTATGGTTGAAAGAGGAAGCATGTTAGAACACGTCGTATCAACTAAGGGATTAGAGATAGACCGTACGAAAGTTAAAGTCATAAAATCTCTATCTTATACCTCATGCGTTCGAGAAGTACGTGCTTTCCTTGGACATGCTGATTTTTATCGTAAATTTATTAAAAAATAGTCAATCCTCTAAGCGATTTACTGAAAAAGGGTTCTGATTTATTTTTCACGATGATTAGAAAAAATTTTTTGATACCTAGAAAGAAAAATTAGTTTCTACTCCTATTATTCAATCCCCTGATTGGAATTACCTTTTTGAAATTATGTGTGATGTCACCGATAAATCTATGGGGGCTGTTTTCGGTAAAAAAGTAGACAAAGTACCTCACGTAATTCATTACGCGTCCAAGACCCAATGAAGCTCAATGCAATTATACTAGTACTAAAAAAGAGCTTTACGTAATTATTTTTGCCCTGAAAAAATTTCGATCATATTTATTAGACAAAAGTAATTATTTTCTCTGATTATGCTGTTTTAAAATATCTATTGAAGAAGAAAGAGTCAAATCCACGTCACTTGAGAAGGGTCCAATTATTATAAGAATTTGATATAGAGATCAGAGATAAGAAGCATGTCGAGAATTATGTTACTAATCATTTATTGCACAATACGAATAATAAAGAGTCATTCCTAATTTCTAAATTATTTTCGTATGAGTATTTATACTCAACACATGGTTATGCATGCTATGCTGATCTTGTAAATTTTCTAGTACCAAAAAGCTACCAAATGATCTTCCGAGAAATCAGAAGGACAACAAAAAGAGCGATGCTAAGTATTATTCTTAGGATGACCCAATTTTGATGAAATTCTGTGCTGATGGAGTCATTAGATGATGCATACCATATCATGAAAGTAATTCTGTCCTGCAGCATTGTCATTCTTTTGATATCAATGGACATTTTAGAGTTAGAAGTATAGCTTATAAAATTATATAACGTGGATTTATTGGCCATCCTTGAATAAAGATATGTATAATTTTATGAAAAGGTGTGAGCAATGTCACAAAACCAACAATATAACTTAAAGGGGTGAAATGCCTCAAAAATTACGGGAGGATAGGAACTAGAGGTGCTAAGGCTTAATCATGGATAGAACAGGGTATACTTAGGGCGACGCCTGGGGGATTTGTACGAGTTATAATTGGTGTTGACTGTGTTACCAGGGGTTCTCTGATATAGTTGGTGATGTAGGGGTTCTCTGACATTGATCTAGAGGATTGGTAAAGGAGAGGGAGAATGGTGTGTACTAATGAAGGAGATCATTGTGCAAAGTTCTCAAAAATCCTACTGGGTACTGGATGTAAATCTCTTGTTCCATAGTTTTGGACAAGAGATAAACCAGTATAAACATCGTATCTACTCTCTCTTTAGTGCTTTCGTTCTTGATCACATAGTAAATAAGCATATAAAACAGTTGGTGACTTACAAACAAGAAAACAAATTGAGAAAAACCCAAGCCTTCCTAAAAAACCAGGGCCTTCCTTGTCAAGAAAGTGAAAAGAGTTCGAAAATCCATTGATACTCAATTCACTCCCCCTCCCCCTCTGAGTATCCTCTGAAAACCAATAATTAGTATCAGAGCAGAATCTTTTTATAGGCTAACTACCTGAGAAGAAAAAGATGAGTTTGACAGAGGCTAGAAAGGAGGGTGCATCTGAGCACAGGCCACCACTATTTGATGGAACCTACTATGATTTCTAGAAAGAGAAGATGGAGATCCACATTCGATCTGAGGACTGACAGCTATGGGAGATTATCCAGAATGGACCACTGAACATAGAGAAAAAGGATGCTGATGGAAAGATGGTTGAGAAACCAAGAGCCGAATGGGTTACAGAAGACTTCCAGGAGATGGAGAGGATTGAAAGAGCTAGGAAGGTTCTCGTATGTGGCTTGACTGGTGCTGAATACAAGAAAATCTCAATATGCAAGATTGCACAAGAGATTTGGGACACTTTGAAGGTGAAATATGAAAGAATCAGTGAAGTGAAGGAGCAACAAATTGTTCTTTTGGTTTCACAGTTTGAGAACTTCAAGATGAGCCCCAATGAGACCATCAAGGAGATGTTTATCAGGTTCAATGAAATTATCAATGATGTGGATTCAGTGGGTAAATCATACACTCCTAATAAACTGGTGAGAAAAATTCTCAGAAGCCTTCCTAGGGCTTGGAATGCAATGGTCACTGCCATACAAGAAGTCAAGGACTTAAAGATGCTACCTCTGAGTGATTTGATTGGCTCCTTGATCACCTATGAGAAGACACTAAAGCAACAAGAAGAAGATGAAGCTGGTATGTTGACTAGGATGAAAGGCTTGGGTGTGTGCAATGCAAGATGAATTGAATCAGTTTGAAAGAAGCAAAGTGTGGCATCTTGAACCTAGACCTAGTAATCACCCTGTCATAGGAACAAAATGGGTCTTTAGAACAAACTTGATGACAGTGGCATAATAACTAGAAACAAAGCTAGGTTAGTGGTCAAAGGTTACATTCAAGAATAAAGAATTGATTGTGAAGAAACTTTTGCACCTGTTTCTAGATTAGAAGCCATTAGGATATTGATTGGATTTTTTTTTCACATGAACTTCAAGTTATATCAAATGGATGTGAAAAGTGCTTTCTTGAATGGCTATCTAAAAGAAAATTTACATGTTGAACAACCACCAAGTTTTGAAGATCTAACATATCCTGATCATGTGTTTAAACTGGACAAAGCTCTCTATGGTCTTAAACAAGCCCCAAGAGTTTGGTATGAAAGGATCTCTGAATTCTTGTTGTCACATGGTTTTGCTAAGGGTTAAGTTGATTAAACTCTATTTATCAAGAACCATGGCAAATCTGATTTATTGGTAATGTAAATTTATGTTGATGATATCATTTTTGATGCCACTAATGAGATTTTGTACAAGGAATTCTCTGAGCTCATGCTAGGAGAATTTGAGATGAGTATGATGGGAGTGTTGACATTCTTCCTTAGACTCCAATTCAAGCAAGGGAATGAAGGGACAATCATTCACCAACAGAATTATCTCAAGAAACTACTCAAGAAATTCGGCATAACTGATTCCAAGACTTTTGACACCCCAATACCTATTGTATAGCAGCTGGATGGTGATCCTCAAGATAAGGGTGTAGATAAGAAAATCTACAGAGGTATGATTGACTCCTTACTCTATTTGACTGCTTGTAGACCTGATATCATGTTCAGTGTGTGCTTGTGTGCTAGATTTTAGGCTAATCCTAAGGAATCTCATCTTAAAGCTGTCGAAAGAATAATGAGGTATCTCAAAGGCTCAGAAGCCCTGGGCCTTTGTTATTCTAAGGGAACCAATTTTGACTTTTTAAGATATTCTGATGCTGATTTTACAGGTCATTTAGTGGATAGGAAAAGTACAACTGGTACATGCCATTTCCTAGGTCCATGCTTAGTCTCTTGGTCATCAAAGAAACAAAATTCAGTAGCCCTTTCTACCACAGAAGTTGAATATATAGCTACTGGATTATGTTGTGCACAATCACTTTGGATAAAACAACAACTTAGAGACTATGGCCTGGGCCTTGGTTGTGTTCAAATTTTATGTTGCGACGCAAGTGCTATATCTGTCATCAAAACTCATGTCCAACACTCAAGAACGAAACATATTGACATTAGATATCACTTATTGAGAGATAATTAAGAAAAAGGCAATATAATCTAGGAATATTGTAATACAGAAAATCAATTGGTTGATATCTTTACAAAAAAAACCTTTAGGAGGAGAAAGATTTGAGAAGATAAGGCAGGAAATAGGCATGATCAAAATATTTTAACTTCTTGCCATTACATTACTTTTCTTTCTAAAGATGAGTTGATTAGGGAGGATATTCTGTTTGAAACTGAATACTTATTGTAGATTGTTTCCATCTGAATGATGTCAAGACAGGAAGGTTGATGATCCTGAATCTTTAAGGAAATGTCAAGTCATGATGAAAAAGGGAACATTGGAATGGAGAAGATAAGTTCACCAAAGGTATGTTTTAAGTTGAGTTGGTGTGACATTGATTATTGCATGACCATTATTTTGTTACCACCACAAAGGCTCAACCCTTCTTCGTACAATTACAACAACCTCCCAAAGCCACATGCAACCACAACTTTTTGAAATATAAACCAACTTTCAAAAATCGCTCCAAAACTTCCCAAACTACTCTCTATATATGGCTCCTCGTCCCAGAACTAGATCCCAACACAAAACCAAGAGCCACTTCTCAAATACAAGGGAGAATCCGATTGATATCGACGAATATTTGGGAGAGATTAGTCCTGCAAAGCCGCTTGCTATTGTTCATCTGAAAGACAAACACGTAATTGAGTGGAAAACGTCAAAGGAGATAGAATCAAGCACTAAAGAGACCGAATCTGGGAGGAAAGGCAAGGGTGAAATATCATGGCCTCATGATCAAGCTAAAAGTGACGAATTTCAGACACCACCATCATCGCCAATGTCAAAGACACACTCCACAGTTTCCTAAGATCCTATGGAGATTCTAACAGAAGTTGCTGAAAAGGAGATCGAAGCCATCTCAAGAGAAATAGAATCAAAGAAGGCCCAACCCTTGAACAGTGATAAACAAGACCAAAACCCTACCCCAAGAAAACACAGATCCTGTAACTGAAGTTCTCTAAGACCTTACTGCTTAACATCCCTCGCCACCACAAAAAAATCACAACCATAACACCAATGGAAACTGACGCAACAATTCAAGGGGAACCTGAGAAGCTCGAAGACCTAGCCAAGGAAGGCCCAGGCCTTCTTGCTGAAGAGAAAAAGAAGAAGGTTGCTACTAAAGTCTTCTTGGAGAGGCTTGTGGAAGAGGTACTCTGATGTGTATGAAAACACACATCATTTCTTTACTCATAATATTTGTTTTATTCCTCTTGTATTGTCTATTTAGTCTTGTTAGCGTATTTTTGTCTTCGAATGTTGGCACTGCTATATTTTTATGTATTTGGTAGATTGGCACGAAGTTTGGAACAAAAATGAAGAAGGATGAAGAAAATGACAAGTCATGAGCTCCAGGCTGGAAATTCACAATTTTCGTCTTTTCATGTGCCTCGATAGCTAATGCAGCCAAGTTTCACATCGATAAGCTAGATTAGCGAGCTTTCATGTGTTGTATAAGTTTCTAAAATTTTTGGATGTCATTTAGAATTTTTCATAATAGTTTTAGGTGAACAACACACATATATCGTGGCCAATACAGGCAGTGTCGTGGGCAGGGCACAAGGTCGCGGGTGCGACAAATCATTTCAGTAGAATTTTGGGTTTTAATGTGTCGCAAACGTGACACTTACTGTGTCGTGGCCGCGACTGTCTCCCAGATGGAGATCATTACTTTTTAGTCGTCAGATCTACCTCGTCTCGACCCTTGCTTATAAATACATGCTCTAGGGTTCTTCTAATCATCATATAGAGAACAGAAACGGCAGGGATATCAAAGGAGGTGGAGATGCAAAGAGGAGAGACTTTGGAGGGTTTTTGATCAACTTTTCCAGGAGAATAGATCCGTAACTCGTGGTATAGCATAGAACAATTGTTTGGAACACGTCGTGTGCTGTAAAAACCTTTGTTCTCTGTTAATTATTCTCTTCAGGATTTCTGGTTTTCATGTTTTGATTCATTCCATGCTTTGTTTGATGCATACGCGTGAGTGGATCATACGTAGGGATGTGTTGATGAACTTTCATGACCTTAGATCATGAGGTGATGCATATCTGATTATCAGAGATGTTAATAATGAATATGTTGCATTAAAATTGCTAGAACTATTGCATAACATATGTTTATTAGATTGATTACCTAATATACATAGATTGGAGTTATAAGTCACGCTAAGTGATTAAATTAGTGGCAGATTAATATAATATGCACTATAAAAAAAAGATGATTATGCGACGGAACACATCTGCGACGGACATATTCCATCGCAAAAATCAACGTAATGCGACGGATCCGTCGTAAACTAACATATGGCGAAAAAAAATTAAAAGAAAACAAATATACGACGTAAAGTCAACTGCCGTCGCAGAAAAAAACCAACCTGCGATGGCCACCGTCGCATAATTGTGTAAAACAAATTAAGAAAAAATTTTCACGGTTTAATTAAGATTCTGCGACGGCATCCGTCGCATATAGCAAAGAATTGTTTTGTCTAAAACAAGTCTGCGACGGATTCCGTCGCATAAAAGCGGAATGCAAAAAATTTTTATTCAGTTTTTTGCCAAGTGTTGGGTAGACAGTTATTCTGCGATGGAAGCCGTCGCAGAACGGAAAGAATTAATTTGTCTAAAACAATTATGCGACGGGTTCCGTCGCAGAAATACATGTATCAAAAAAAATAAACAGTGATTTAAGCGGATGCGACGGATTCCGTCGCAGAAAAGCAGAATGCAAAAAAAATTTGTTCAGTTTTTTGCTAAGTGTTGGGTAGACAGTTATTTGCGACGGCATCCGTCGCAAATAACTAACGAAATTTTGTTTAGAATTAATTCGGAAAAAATAGAACGATTGATTAATAAAATTAAAATTTCAAACATCAAATTTTGTGCTCTATATTATGCATTAATTTATCATATCTAAGTTATAGATATATAAATGATATATGAAACATCAATTGTAACATAATGAGAGATACGATCAATTGTTATCTTTTAAACAATGATCGATATATATGATTTATATATCGTGTATTTGACATTGATATTTGGATGATGAATATACTGTTTAAAAACTCCGACATACGGTTAGGTTATCGTTCGGGTATGGGGTTAGGGTTTGATTTAGGGTTTCGGGTTTATGTTGATTCAAGGAATCAACGACGGATCCGTCGAAAATAATTGTATTCTGCGACGGAATCCGTCACAGAACATGAAAATAATATAAATAAAACACTATTGCGACGGAAACCGTCGTAAATTACGAAATGTTTTTCGGATGTATAATAAAATTAAAAAACAAATAACACGAATTTTGTGCTTTATATTATATATTAATTTATCATACCTTAATTATAAACATGTAAAAGATGTATGAAACATCAATCGTAATCAATCGTAACATAATTAGAGATTCAATCGATCCATTATTATATTGTAAACACTGATATAGATGATTTGTATATCGTTCATTTGACATTAGTATTTGGATGACGAATGTACCGTTTAAAAGCTCTGACATACGGTTAGGTTATGGTAAGGCTTAGGGGTTAGGGGTTAGGGTTAGGGTTAGGGTTTGGTTAAGGGTTGAGGGTTTAGGTTTATTCAAGACGTTTGCGACGGATTCCGTCGCAGTACTAGGTTATTTTTCAAAAATTAGAGATGTTTTTGCGACGAAATCCGTCACAGTAAATATAATACAATTTCATACCCAGTGTATGCGACGGATTCCGTCGCAGTACTAGGTTAATTTTTCAAAAATTATAGATGTTTTTGCGACAGAATCCGTCGCAGAACTAGGTTTACTTTTTTTTGATGGTTTGAGATGGAATCCGTCGCAGACCGCTGTCTATATAGTCCACGGGGCCGCGTCCCCTTTTCCTTCTTCTTCCTCTCCTCGTCCTTCTCCCCATCGCCGCCGCCCCCTTGCGCACCGGCCACCGAACACCCCCACCGTCCGCCGGCTCCGTCCTCCGCAGCCGAACCGCAGCCTCCCTCCGCCACGGAGCCGCGCAGCCGGCCTCCTTCTGCCACCGAACCGCAACTGTCCCGGTCAAAGAGGTAGTCGCGGCCGTCCGCCTAGCCGGAGCCATAGCCGGCAGCCGTCCTTCGCCACCGAACACCCGACGTCCTCCAGCGAAGAACGGCCGAATTCCGCCGCTTGGCCGAAGTCCGCCGCTTGCCTCTGCCACCGAGCCGTCTGCCGAACCACAGTCGGCCTCTGTCTGCCACCGAACCGCAGCCGTCCGCCGCTGTGCCGCCGCAGCCGTGCGCCTAGCCGAAGCCTCAGCCTCAGCCGGCTGCCGTCCCGCCGCACCCACTGTCCCGCTGCCGTCCGCCTAACCTTAGGTAATCCGGCAGCTTTATCTCGTCGTACTGGAGCGTGAGATTTGCTGTGATGGATTAGATGAAATTTGCTGTGAAATTTGCTGTGAAATTTGTTGTGAGAAAAATGATGTATGTTTATTAGACAAGTGATGAAGTCATTATGAATTGGTCATTTTTGTGCATGCATAATCAATCAATGTTATAAGTA